>VDFB02367447.1:195385-286948 GCA_007258455.2 Sequoia sempervirens
ACAAGATCAAGAAGAGGCCTCCTCCTAACATTGATCAACTAGGAGGTCATCTGCCTCCCATTGTAGATCATCATAGAGGGAAGGAGGACAAGCCTGCAGTGGTGGGATGTTATGAGGAGGAGCATATGGGCCTCCTGCAATAATGGCTAAGGAAGAGGGCCCTACAAGGTCTTCTTCATCGAGCTCTTGTGGAGCTAGGGTCAACGATTTTGCAAAGATCACTAATAAGGATAGAAATTCATCCATAGAGTTAAACACGCACCCTATAGGAGCATCATGTTTAACTTCAGTGGATGGGGCAGGTTGTGCCTAAGATTCACCGCTAGCTCGCCGAACGACTCAGGAGTGGTGATGAACTCAGGGGAAGCCGAGACTGGTTTTGTCACTAGGACAGAACAAGTCAGCATAGGACCACCTTGTGAAGAAGCTGGAATCATCTTACGTCCTTCATTACTAGAAGGACCACACTCCATCTTTTGATTCGTCGAAGGAGATGAACTCCCCACAAACTAGGCTAGAGGTGCGAAGGAAGAGGAGGAAAGAACCGCAGTGGATATAACTAAGGTATTAGTCATATCCATGGGCTTCGAGAAAGGCAAGGTATCTAGGATGGACATCAGCAAAGGCGACTCCACTGAAGGAGCGATGAACACATGTACTTGCTTGGGGTTGAGCGCATTCGCACTCGCAGTGGAAGCCAAAAGCAACACGAAACTAGACTAAAGAGAATCAAAAGGAAGGGGAGAGGAAGACACTACAAGAGACCCTCAAGTAGGGGTGGTCGTCTCCTCCTCCTCCTTCCTCTATGAGGTGGCCTGCTCAGCCAAGAGAGCCTTTCACCAGTGCTTGCGCTCGCGCGCAAGGCGATTCCTATGACTCTTTGAGTTGGAGGCTAGAGGTTGTAGAGGAACAAAAAGCTCTTTCTCAACCATAGGAACATCCACTACAGCCATCTTCGGTGGAGGAATGGGTTCCTAAATGGAAGAAGGAGGAGCAAGTTGAGAAGCAGCGGGGGGAGTCAACTCAAGTGCATCAGCAGCGGGCCTCTTCCCATTCACTACTTTAGGAGCAGGAGTGGTAGGAGGCTGCGAAGGTCAAGCCAAAGAGGACTCTCCATGGTAGACCTTCTTCTTTCTATATTGAATAGGTCTAGGCTACGTTGGTAGAACAAGAAGTTCGAATTCAGGACGCATAGGCTTTCACTAAGTGGGCACCATAGGATTCTCCTGCAAGCACAGAGCAAAATATGATGGTACCACAACAAAGTGAGAAGTGTCAAACTAAACAGTGGAAGAGGAAAAGGGAGGATCTTGGGACCGCTTCTCTTCTTCGTTCCTTCATGCCTTAGTGGCATTGCTGTCAACTTTTAAGCAAGCCCTATGTGAAACAACATAAGGTGATAGAGTTTATCTCACTTTCAGCCTTAGGTGCCCCTTTTTATAATTATGATATGTTCAGTGCAGGAGGTCCATCTTAGGTGAAAGAGGACCAATGGGTGCAGGCCAAGAGTAGTCCAAGGAATAGCTACCATGAGCAACCATTAGTTTATAATTGGTGTCATGAATCACATGTATGGAACCCCCATGGATAAATTTTAAGCATTTATGCATGACCAAGGGTACCACATTCATAGCCACCAACTAAGGGATATTGAACTTCACTCTAAAGAGCTCAGACCCAGGGATAATGCCAAACAAGAGTCTCACAGATTTAGTTCCAACCAAGATCGACAAGACAATACTACCCAAAGGGGGCACATAAAGCCCGTCATGCGTGTGAATGGTGCTCACAGCTGCAACATACCAATCTTTATGTAAAAAGTTAATTAGCATTATCTCCTTGGTTATTATGTATACTTGTGATTTCAGATCAACAAGAATGCCCGATATGATGTTTCCATTGATTTGCATAGGGATATAGAGAGGAGATGGTTCCTTGTTAAAACCCATTGGCAGGTCCTGTGAAGTGAAGGTTATACCAGTACCACTATCCACAAGCTACGCAGAGGGGATAGGTTGATGCAAGAAGGAGGCCATTACGCACACTAGACGATACTTTCACAGAGTCCCTAAAGGTTAAAGGATGAGACAATGAACCAATTAAGGTTTCATTATGAAACACCTTCGGATCCTTCCAACTACACCAACTAGGGGTCATAGGTTGGGTTGTAAGGCGATAACCTCACAACACTCACACCTACAACACTCCTAGAGTACGAGGAAAGGAACTACTAGTATCGCAAAACAAAACCAAACTGGTTCACATCAGGTTCACCAAAAATGTAAGAGAGGGGGACCAACCACGTTCAGGCCCAGGTCATGGAGGGCCAAGAGTGGAAGGTTTCCCTAACTTACCTTAGTTGAACGAGGTGCTAGGAAATGTGGGACAAGAATGATGAGGACTATAAAGTCCTTCGATCACCCTATAGACCCGAAATAAGAGATGGGGCTAAGAGAGTCAATTTTTTGGGTTCAACACTACGCCTCAGGAAGCTCTCTACCCAAGGATAGAAGTGCGGTCCCACGGCAACAGCACGACATGTTGGCGTCTCTCAAGTGCGTTGGTGTCTGTACGACCAAACAACTAAAGAGACAAGGTTGAAGTTAGGAAAACAAGCTAACGACCCAAATAACTACCACTAAAGGGCCAAAAAAATGCTATGAAGTAAGCAAAATATGTTATAATGTGATAAAGTAAAAATGCAAGAGTTAAGGTGGCAAGAATGATCTCATAAAGGAATTTGTTCGCTAGCTAGCTCTCAAAAGCACGTTCACCTACACACAAAGAGGAGGAAAAATGTTGGGTGGTTGTATAGGGGCCTACCTCAGTCAAACCCCCGTTTAGGTGTTTCCACCTCCATGGACATCCAAGAAAGCGAGTATGATAAAGAAAGTAATGTAATAGAGAACAATAAAACACTACAAAATAGTAAATGTGCTTACTCAACCAAGTAATAGAGGAAAGGAATGGGAAGCTTACCACCTCCACCAAGAGCAATCAAGGCTAATGGAGGGGATAATGAGAGTTCTCAAGCCTCTGTTGTAATGGTGTTTGTCCTACACTTGCTCTACTGAAGTGGTGGAGTGAAGGAGTTGTTGCTATGGAGTGCAAAAGTGCTGCTAGAATGTTGGAGTGCTTGGAGAGTGATGGATTGAAATTTTAGAGAATGCAAAAGAAGTTGTGAAGCATGTAGAAGGAGGAAATTTGAAGGAGAGATAAAGAAAATGGCCATATTCGGGTCGGTCAACTGAAGAGGGCATTACAAGTCAACTACCAATGAGAAGTGTAATGCCTTTGCAGGTTCAGCGGCAAGAATCTGCTAGGGACATAAGTGCATTGCGTGAACATCTACTCACTGCACAGGTGTCCTCGACAGAAATTCGCCCACCGATGCTCAAAACAAATGCCAAGTGGAATGAAGGTAGCAGGCTTATGTGTAATTAAGCCTCCAAATTTGGTTTTCTAAAGTGGAGCAAGGTAAAAGGGGAATTTGCATAAGGGGTGCAAATTCACTCCTATACACCTTATAAAATAATTAATTTAATAATTCTCCCTTATTTCCCCATTTATCCTTTAGGATCATAAAGGCTAAATAATCACCATGATGGCTACTAATAAGGGTACATTACAGTGTGCCCTCCTTGAAATTGCTTGTCCCCAAGCAATCTCAACTTTGAATGTTGCAAAATCTCCTCACTTTCCCATGTAGCATCCTCAACTGGTAGGTCCTTCCATTTAATCAAATACTCCCTAATGGTAATGTCTCTGTAACTATCTCTCTCTGACATCCAAAATATCTTCGGGTACCAAAATCAACTTCCCCTCATCATCCAGGGGTGGTAAAGTGGCAGAAGGGACAATGCGAAGTCCTAACGCCTTTTTGAGGCATGACACATGAAACACATTATGCACCCTATGGTTTTCCAATAAATCCAACTCACCCACTCATCTGATGATCCTGAAAAGCCCAAGTATCATGGCTTAAGCTTCTCTACACCACTCTTCTTGAGAGTGGACTGTCAATAGGGTTGCAACATCAAATACACCATATCCCCTACCTTGAATGAACGCTCAACTCTCCTCTGATCTGTATAATGCTTCTATTGATTTTTTTCCTTCTATATATTCTCTCAGAGAGCCCTCATAATATACCGATTCTCCTACAACAAATCCCCAACACTAGGCACTCTACTATCGCTCAACAATAAGTCAAGAAAGCTAGGCGCCTCATAACCATACAATGCCATAAATGGTGTCATCTGAATCGAAAGATGGTAAGTGGTATTATAACAATACTCACAAAGTTAAATCCACTTAACCCAACCTCTTTTCTGCACTGCAATGTAATTCCTGAGATATCCCTCCACCCATTTATTAACAATATCTATCTAACCGTTCATCTACGGGTGGTAGCTGGTGCTCGGAGTAAGTTCGGTCCCACATAATCTGAATGGCTCTTGCCAAAAATTGCTCATGAACCGACTATCTCTGTCACTAACAATGCTTCGAGGTAACCCGTGCAATCTAAATACCTCATGGAAGAATAGCTTAGCTACTTGTGTAGTTGAATACGTAGTTACAATCGAAATGAAGTGAGCATATTTCGTGAGGTGATCAACAACTACGTAAATACAATCTCTGTCATGGGCCTTCCGCAAGCCCGTAATGAAATCCATCAATAATCATTCCCACTTCCTATCAGGAATTGGAAGTGGTTGAAGTAACCCTATAGGATTCCTTGCACACTAATGCATGTGGGTCCTAAATACTCTCTTCATTTACAATAACCTATATGCATGTTCATGTTTATTCTACTAGCAAACAGGACACTCTCTGACATACCGAAGAACATTTTCCTTGAGCCCTTTCCAAGTAAAATGCCCCTAAACCTGCTTGTAAGTCTTAAAATACCCGGGATGTCCTGCCATAGGTGCATCATGAAAGGTTCTCAACATTGTGTTCTTCATTTCTGATCCTAGGGTCAAAAATATCCTCCCATTGTAAATGATAAGATCATTTACAACTGAATATGTGCTATCCTATACCGATCCATCAATTATGCCTGAAGCCCAAGATTCTTTTGCATACTCTACTACAATCATGTGTCTCCAATCCTTTGAAATCTCAACCATAGAGCTCAAATGTGGACGGCAAGACAAAGCATTAGCAATAATGTTCTGAGTCCCTTTGACATAGGCAATGTCAAAGTCATATGATTGTAACTTGCTAACCCACTTCTGTTGATGATCATTGAGATCTCACTGCCCTAGGAAATATCTTAGGCTGTTATGATCTGTCTTGACAATAAATTTGTTTCCCACAAGGTACTGCTTGAATTTGTCCAACGCATGCATAATGGCCAACATTTCCTTATCATAAATTATGTAGCTCTTCTTTGGTCCCCTTAACTTCTTGCTCTCAAAATATTTTGGTTGTTTGTATTGCATAAGAACTATGCCAATCCCATCACCTGAAGCATCACACTGAAGCTCGAAGGATCTAGTGAAATTTGACAATGCAAGAACTGGGCAAGTAGCCATCAATTGCTTGAACTTCCCAAAACATTCCTATGCCTCAGGAGTCTAAACAAATTCCCCCTTCTTTGTTAAATCTATGAGTGGTGTGGCATGTCGTGAATATCCACTGACGAATCTATGATAAAACCAACACAAGCCCAAAAATCCCCTCAACTATGTAAAGTTCTCAGGTGTAGGCCACTCAATAATAGCCCTGACCTTGTCAAGATCCATACGCACACCCTCTGCACTGATGACATGGCCCAAGTAAAACAACTCTATCATTCCCAAATCACATTTGGATTCCTTGGCATACAAGGACTCCCTCTCAAGAATACCCAATACTGTATCCAAATGGGCAATATGCTCCTCCCACGTTTTGTTGTACACCAAAATTTCAGCAAAGAAGACCAGTACAAACCTCCTCAGCTATGACTAAAAAACTCTATTCATGGTGGACTAAAAGGTAGCTGGTGCATTAGTTAGCCCAAATGGCATAACCACAAACTCAAAATGTCCACAATGACATCTGAATGTTTTCTTTTCAATATCTTGCTCCTTGACATGAATCTGATGATACCCTAACCTCAAATCTATCTTCAAAAAATAAAAAGCACCATGGAGCTCATCTATTAGTTCATCAATCTAAGGAATAGGGTACCTATTCTTGATTGTCTTCTTATTCAACATTATGTAATAAATGCACATCCAAAATGCACCATCCTTTTTCTTAACCAAAACAACTGATGAAGAAAATGGATATTTGCTCGGTCTGATGTGCCCCATAGCTAGCAGCTCCTTAATTATTTTCTCAATCGCATCTTTTAGCCACTTGGGGTGCTTATAAGGAGTGGTTATCATAGGTTTTTTACCGTTATCCAATTCTATTATGTTCCAAATCCCTCTCTCTAGAGGTCTACTTGGTGGGATCTCACTAAATACCTTCCCGTGTTTAATCCTCAACTCCCGAATATCTAGGTGATAGTCTAGTTTTTGCTACTCCCCCTGTGTTGGCATCAGTATAAATTCGGCTGCCTACTCCACCATGTCATGGCACATGAGTCTCTCCATTCTTTTGAAATATATCATCCTACAACTGGTATCTCTGATGTCATTTAGCACATGAGTCTTTCCATCCACCTTAAACTTGATCTCCATGTCACGAAGGTTAAGGGTAAATTCTCCTATGTCATGAAGCCACTTCATTCCCAAAACCATATCAATGTCTCCCATATTTACCACATAGAAATCTGCATTAAACTAAAAATTATTCAAATGCATGGAAAGATCTAGAATCATCCTATCACACTTAAGAGTGTAACCATCTACCACCTTCACCCTTATCCATTCAAATTCCTTTGTCTGAATTCCACACCTCTCAACCAATCTAGCATCAATGAAATTATGTGTGGCACTTGTGTTGAGAAAAGTGATAATATTTGTTCTGCTAAAACCCCACACATCCTGAATGAGCCCTCTTGTTGTATGCTAGTGATGTGTGCCTCTTGAGAATTCACTTCTACTTCTTGTTCATCTTCATTTCCAGACTTCTCCTCCTCATGTTCTGCTCTTGAATCCTCTAGATCAAATTGTTGGTCTAATTTATCAGACTCAAAATCTTCATAAAATGCCCACATTATTCTATTAGCCTTTCCCTTAGGCCTCAAGGGACAATCGTGGTTTGCATAATAGGATCCCTTGTAGTAAAAGCACAACTTTTTCTTATGTAAATAATTGAGTGTATCATGATCTAGAGGTGCTTTTGATTTTCCCTTTGAATTTGATTTGTCCTTCTTGGAGAAGGATTTGTTGTCCCAGTATGAAGAGGATCCTTTTGATGAGAACTTGCTTTGTGGGGCTTCAAGTTCTGTTGGAAATAGGATGCCATTTAATTGCTAATCCTAAACATTAATTATTTCATGTATCCCCTAGATTCTTGGAATGTGTTAAAAAACACTAAGATTAGGATGAGATTAATATTTGATGAAATAATCATGATTATTGACATTTTGTAATTAATTCTAAATGTAAGAAGCATGTGAGGGTGTCCATAGTGAGTTCCTAAATAATAGGGGCACATGGGGCACCCACATGGTAAGTTGACACTCACCTTGTGTTTAGTTAACTATACGGAGTAACAGTTAACACTTTTGAAAGCATGTAAAGATCCTAGGAGTTAGGGTTTGATGTTTGCATGCATGAAGTTCAGTTTAGCTCAGTTAAGATCAATTCAGTTCTATTCAGTTCAAAATCAGTTAGTTCAGTTCAATTCAATTCAGTTATGGTTCAGTTGTCTTCAGTTAGTTTTAGTTGTATGTTAGTTAACTTCAGTTAACTTGGAATGCATGGCTAATAACATTGAGTTGTATGACAAATAATAGGGACTACCACCAGTTAACAGGGGATGACCATTCTTGCATGAATGGTGTTGAGTAAATGTTTCAATTAACAATAAATCACTTGGAGCCAACTTGGGCGCCCAAGATGCTTTCTTGGAATTAACTCCAATGCATGATAAGATATTTCTGATGGCTTTGTTAAGTAGGACCCTCTTTTAGGTGCCATCTTTGAGGAAGAGCTTTGGAATAATCATTGAAGTGAAGGATGAGTTGTAGCTTCAAATTGGGACACCCAAATGGATCAAGCACATGTTCTAAGCTTTGGTCTTCATGGTAGAACTCAACTTCAAGCAATATGGCGTACCTTTTCTAAGGCTTGAGCTTCTGCATTGTAATTATCACCTTTTGGAGATTACAAGGTTGCATATTGCCTCTATATCTCATTCAAGTTGAAGAGAGTTTTCATAATTGTTATTGCAGGTGTAAAGAAGATTGGTAAAGATAGAAGAAGCATTCTCAAGCAAGAATTGGAGCTATTGTAATTCAGAGATTGAATAATAGAATAATTCTTGGTGGAGTTTTTTTCCCGAAAGGGTTTCTCCGTTATATCTTGTGTGATCTTTCTAATATCCTGTCTAGTTCTTCTATCAACTTTTGTCTACATTCTACAATAGTAAAATGGATTAATCAAGATAATCACCCACAAAGAATATATGTAAAAAAGAAAAATATTACTTAGATCAACAATATTAAAGTTTTACAGAGGATTAAGCTAAGAAAACACCTCATTTTTCAACAAGTTCCATACTCCTAGCCTTTTTCATTGCCTCCTGCAGTGTTGGTGGATCAAAGGATTTTATCTAACCCTTCAATGGCTCCATTAATCCTTCAGTAAACAAAACTATCAATCTCCTTTTAGTAATTTTAGGCACTGTTACTAACAATCTTTGAAAATCAGCAACATATGCTTCAAGAGTTCCATGTTGCTTCAATTGTGCCAATTCTCAAAATCTCACCTCTGGATCCTTAGAATCAAATATTTCTATCAAATTATCGATGAATTCCTCATAAGTGTGGATAAGGTTATGGCCAAGAGTTACCAAACCATGGTACCACCATTCGTGAGCAACTCCCTCCAAGTGTAGTGTAGCGAGTTTGATAACATCCTCTTCAGGCATCGGTCTCAATGAAAGGTAGTTGTCTAGCTTTTGCACCCATGACTTGGCCGTACACTTGACAGTCCCATCAAAATGAGCCAAAGTCACCTTTCTAAGAGCTTGTTGATAGTCAATTCTAGGAGCTATAGGAGGACGGTGATCATTCCTTTTGCAATTTCTTCTATTCCTTTGATTTATGAACTAATCAAAGGTCCATTGGTCTCTAAGATCAAGAGATAAGGTGGAATACTCCATGTAAGCTTGTCTTGCTTCATCCACCAAGGGTATTGTGGCCTCCACTTGTGGATGTTCTTCCCTTGGAATGAAAGTTGGAAAAAGAGGTCTAGAGGTTGATCCTCTAGTTCTATCTCTTCCATTGACCTCCATGCCACTGTTGCCATTATTCCCATTAATACCACTATTTTCTCTTGTATGATTGTTTTGATTTTGGGGTTGATTCTGAGCAACTTGTTGATCCATTCTTGAAAGAAAGTGTGACATCATATCAATCATTCTAATGAGGTAAAAATAACCTCATCAGTATAATGGACTCAATATGTAAATCTAAACCCTTCATCCTTAATAACCTTTCCAAATGATTACATTTAGGAAAAATAAATGCTCTCTTTCTATGAATAAGAGCACAAACTTTATTTCTTAGATTTGATCAAATTTAACTAACTTATGATGACTTAACAGTCTAGTCTTTAAGCATTTCACAGGTCAACTCCACTCCTAATCACATTCCAATCAGAAGGGAAATGAATGTGGATCTTGACACTTTTGAAAACCAGTGAGTGGGCACCAGAATTCCAGGAGCACACGTTTTGGCCAAGTCTTTATAATTCTGTTACTTTTCAGTTTCAAAAACTTTATGGCTCATGCGAAGCCTCTTAAATATTGTATATCATGGGATTTAAAGTCCCTTTTACTATGGGAAATCTATTGAAAGACTTGATCAACTAAAAAATAGGAATTTTGTTAGTCATTTTCCATATATGTAACTATTACAAATAATAAGGAGGATGATCGTTATGCTGCCAATTTGTCTTTGAGTAAAAACTACCATATGAATATGAGTTTTCCTGCCACTCTTCTAATTACTATGTAATATGGACGCATCTATGGAATGAATTAACTGAGAGATTTTTCCAGTGCATGTGATCTGAAGTAGTTATAGTCACACCCGAGAGCTGACCACTCGAGGGTTATAGATAGATAGATACATAAGTATTATGTTTCCTATTCTGTATTTTCTTTTAGTTGATAATAGTTGAGTTTGCATTTCATTTTCACAAGTATATGTTGTATTGTTAGTGTCAAGCCTATAGGTTGTAACTGAGTCCGTAGTTTCTAAGCTTAACATTTGAATGTTTGGAGCACCTTTCTTCAGTTGATTCTGATTAATGGTTTTATGATTAGCAGTTGGCTTGTTATCTTTTGCATTAGATAGTTGTTTCCTAATTTATTTACATGCTTTACTTCTTCAACAATTTATGCATTCCTTAGATTAATTGTTTCCATGCTTTCTAGTTTAATGGTGATTCTTTTTAGATTCTTAGTTTTTTGTTTTCTGATTTGAGTTATTTTCCCGCTTTCTAGATAGATGATTTATTGCTTTTAAGATTAGAGGCCCCTTAGCTTAGAACTTTTATTTAGCTGATTAGTGCTTAAGAGAGAAGTTGAGATGTCCTCTATTGCATATAGTCATTGGACACTGCCCAATCGATATATTGATGTGTTTATTCACTAAAGTGTTAGGACCTAACGATAACCTATCACTTTTTAGCATCATTGTCAGGGATGCCCATTTTCTAGTGTTAGTAGGGGATATCTTGAATACCTCTCTTAGGGATAGGAATAGTTCTTTGGCTTCTTTTTTGCATGGTTAGGAAATGAGGCCCCCATAGAAGATTCATACCAAAAACCCCCCCACTTGACGTACCAACAAAAATTAGGGAGGAAGGAAACTCAGACAAAGAACTTACGAAGGAATTGACCGAACAGGGTCAACTTGAGACCTTCCCATATACCCCATAAACATAACTAATAGTGGTCAAGGAGCATATTCTCTTGCAAAATCTTGAACCTCCTTCCATTTAGCAAGTTGTGGAAGAGGATCACATCCCTTTCAACACCATGAGTGACCATAGAAATGCTAAAATTAACCACAACAATGATGACCCCCCACCATGCACGTTCACTTATTTGATTGCTATTGATGCAAATGATGACATGACAATGAAAAATATCTCACCGGCCTTCTTACCAACCTTTCAAGGTTTGTCTATTAAGAAACCTAATCAGTTCCTATTTGAATTCAAAGTCTTGTGTCAAACATATGACTACAAGAATGATAATCAGAAACTAAAGCTTTTCCCCTCCACTCTAAAAGAATCAACTATGCACTAGTTTATTGGGCTACCTTCTTAGTCAATAACCTCTTGGGATGAAATGGAGTCTGTCTTTTTTGAAAAAATACCAAAGTTACTATAGGGTGAGTGATACAAAAGAATAAATGTTCAAAATAAGGAAAAATGAGGATGAAAGTTTAGAAGATTACTTAGATAGGTTTATCTTCTTGTCCAAGTGTTGTGGTAGAGAAGTCATAAGTCTTGATATTTTAAAGACCTTATTCCTCAAAGGTCTCAATGATGAAGCTCAGAGGATTTTAGACTTAATGGGAAAAGGAGATATGTCTCAATTGAGACTGGAAGAAATAACAGAATTGTGTCAGAACTTCCCCTGTACTCGTGGAGGTATTAGGAAGTCCACCCCCTTACGTGGTTATAATGACATAAATAAACTTCGTGAGGAATTGGAAAATTTCAAGACCAACATTCTTGTCCAACTAAACACCACCTTAGATGACATACAAGCTAAAACCAAAAATCTTGAGACCTTGTCTATTTATTGCCCTAGGTGTCGAAACAAACATTTGCTCAGAGAGTGTCCCTTGGACAAAGTTGGCAAGATTGACATTTGTTATGTATGTGACAAGAACCACCCTACCGATCAATGAGAACTATTGAATTCCATCAAAAATTCCAAGAAAAGAAAAACTCCAGTCGAGGAAGAGGTGAACGTTGTCAACCAAAGAACTGGAGGTAATTTTTCCTATGGCTAGAATTCTAATCCTAACTGGCAGCCCCAATCAAATTGGAACAATAATCAATGGGAAATGCCCTAGCCTCAGGAACCACCACCAATACCCTCTAACTGGGGAACCTATCCTTAGGGACCAGCGGACTGGACAAACCAATCCTGGGGTAACCCTCAGTGGCCCCACCAGTCTCAACAGCAGTGGTACCCCCAAAATCCCATTCCTCAAAGGAATCAACCCCAACATCAGTTCTATTCTGGTACCAGGAGGATTCCTACTCAACAGACTCTCTTACCACCTCCCTAGAACACTCAACAGATTGAACAAGTTAACCAACTTCCACTTCTGGTGCAACCAATCCCTAATCCAAAGAACAATCATCCAAACACTTTGGTGTATTTTGTCGAACAAGACAATGTCACCAGACTTAACACAATACACTGTGGAAACCTCCAGTTGAGGTCCGGTAAAACACTTTCATAGCCAACTATCGAAGAAATCATGGATGAACCTGTCAAGAAGTCTGTTGAGGAAACAACAATACCACCTACGCCCATCGAACAAACCCTAGACACCAAGCAATATGAGCTTGACCCACCATCTTCAGCAGGAGTTGCTGACCTACCTCAGGAGGAGGAGGTTCAATCTCCAACTGAAGTTCTAAAAAATCTTGTGCCTAAAGACAAAACCAAAGCCTCTTTTCCATAGTGATTGAAGCCAATTTCTGTGAAAGATGCTCTAGAAACAACTTCACCTATAGAAACTACATTAATACAGGAAATTAAACAACTGCATATTGAAGTCCCCTTGTTACAAGAGATTAAAGAGATCCCTAAGTTAAACCAGTTGATTAAAAAATTGTGCATCAAAACTTTAGGGAGGAAGCCAAAACGAATCAAAACTATTCATATCAATTGATACCTAGCTGATTTGTTAGCTGGAACAATCACTGCTCCAAAATATGATGACCCAGGGAATCCACTCATAACAGTAATAGTTAATAAGGTAGCAATACCCAACGCTTTAGTGGACCTCAAAGCAACCATTAATGTAATGATTGTTGATGTGACGTGGAAAAATTAGGACTTACTGATCTATGCCCCACAACTACAGTCTTACAAATGGAAAATCAATCTATAGCTATTCCCAAAGGCATCATTGAAAATTTTCTTGTCAACATGGATGGGTGGGAATATCCAGTGGATTTCCAGATAATTGAATCCCTTATGCCCAAAGACAGTTATCCAATAATTTTGGGATGACCATGGCTGGCTACGGTTGTAGCCAATATTGACTGCAGGTAGGGAGGAATGACCATCTCCCATGGATCTAATAGCAAACGATTGTTTTTGTATCCTCTTGCCAAGCCTATCGAACATAGCAAAGTATGGGTTGATGAACTAGAAAGTCGTATTGGACAGGAAAATTTGGCTTCACTGGCCATGGTAGTCATCGGACAACACGGTGAAGAATTAGAGGATGAATTAGAGAACGATGTGGAAAGTATTGCAATAGACTCTAGCAGTGAAGAGATGTCAGACGTAGAAGAAATCCTAGGACACCCAATCAACACAGATCAAGTAGAATTTGATGATGCTAAGTTTATTGGATTTCCTTGCCCTTTGATGAACTTAGTCCCAAAAACTTTCCATTTCTTTGCAGATGTTGCTCAACTTCATAAAACTGTACAGCACAACTATCCACTTAACACATTGACAAGGGCCATTCACACTATCACATCCAATTATCCTAGAGTCAAATCTATCATGTTGCTACTAGGAAAAACTTTGAACATCAATAGTTGGTTGACTGAGATGAAAGAGCAAAGACTGTTTGATACCCTGGTGAGTAGATCTAAAGCATTCACTTGGGACTATAAGGATATGAGAGGAGTACAACCTAGTGTGTGCACACACCATATCTATATTGAGGATGTTCGAATTGTTCACCAACCACAATGAAGACTCGGTCCTGCCCTCAAAGACATCATTAAAACTGAGATTGAGAAAATCTTGCAGGTAGGATTTATCTACCCAATTTCTAAAAGCAAGTGGGTGTCACCCTTGGTTGTAATTCCAAAGAAGAATGGGAAGTGGAGAGTGTGTGTAGATTATATGGAGCTCAACAAAGCAACACAAAGAGATTATTTTCCCCTACCATTCGTGGACCAAGTGCTGGATAACTTAGCTGGGAGAAAATATTTTTCATTTTTGGACAGATTTAGTGGATACAACTAGATACATGTAGCAGCCAAAGACCAAGATAAGACGACCCTTACCTGGCCTTGGGGGACATTTTCATATAGGGTTCTTTCCTTTGGGCTATGTAATGCTCTTGCCATGTTTCAGAGGGCCATCCTGGCTATATTTGTTGAGCTGGTAAATGAGTGCGTGGAAGTCTATATGGACGACTTCACTATATATGGTTCAACTTTTGATGAATCCCTCACAAATCTAGAAAAAGTGTTAAAAGGGTGTGAGGATCATCGGTTGTCCCTCAGTCATGAGAAATGCTTAATCATGGTGGAACAAGGAATAGTGCTAGGACATCATATTTCAACCGAAGGGATTAAGGTTGATTCCAAGAAAATTGAAGTCATACAACAACTTGAGATCCCAAAAACTCAAACTGATGTTAGGAGTTTCTTAGGGTATGCTGGATACTACCGAAGGTTCATAGAAAACTTTAGCAAAATTGTAGCCCCGATGTTTTCTCTCCTTCAAAAAAATGTTGACTTCATTTGGACACTCAAGTGTTAGTCCTCATTTGAAACTATCAAAGAGAAACTCATCTTTGCCCCTGTCTTATGAGGACCTAACTGGAACCTGCCATTCCAAATTTATGTCGATGCGTCTGATGACACCATTGGAGCGGTTCTAGGGCAATAAGATGAGAATGGAGGGAAATATGCTATATATTTCATCAACAAAAATCTGATGCCAACATAGAAGAATTACACCACAACAGAGAAAAAATTCTTGGCTGTAGTGCACGCCATCAAGAAATTTAGACATTATGTCATAAGATACAAAGTTACAGTGCACATAGACCATGCAGCCATCAAGTATCTCATGAATAAATCAATGGTAAATACAAGGATAATTAGGTGGTTACTCCTTCTCTAGGAGTTTAATGTGACAATTATTGACAAACCAGGGAAGTCCAACGTAGTCGCAGACTTCTTATCCCAGATAAAATTTGATGGCGACTGTGCTCTGGTACAGGACGAATTTCCAGATGAAAATTTGTTCACCATCTCCACTAAAACTCCTTGGTTTGCCAATATTGTGAAGTACTCAGCCACCACAAAAGTACCACCTCACTTTTCGTCAAAATAGAAGAAACAACTCGTAAGAGAGAGTGCTCCTTTTAAATGGATTAATGGAATCTTGTTTCGATGTGGACTCGATATGGTTTTGCGATGATGTGTTAGGGTAGATGAGACCTACAATATCCTTAGGGCCTATCATGATGACCCTTTTGGAGGGCATTATTTTGCTAAAAGGACAACTCGCAAGATTCTGGGAGCAGGAAACTATTGGACTTCAATGCATAAGGACATCACGAAGTACGTTCATAGGTGTGATGAATATCAAAGGGTAGGAAGACCAATCGCATCCAATGAAATGCCCCTGCAACCTCAGGTAGTCCTTGAACCATTTGAAAAATGGGGATTGGATTTCATTAGCCCCTTAGACCCTCCTTCGCAAGGAAAAGAGTATATTTTGGTTTGTATCGACTACATGACTAAGTGGGCAGAAGTGCAAGCACTACGCATTGCTAGGGAAGAGTAGGTAGCTGACTTTCTTTATAAGAAAATCTTTCTAAGATTCGGGGCTCCAAGAACAATTGTTACAAATCAAGGACCCTAGTTTGTCTAAAGTCTTATTGGCATTCAAAAATCACTTCCAAGTAAGTCACAAGAAGTACTCACCCTACCACTCACAGGAAAACGAACAAGTTGAGGTCACTAATAGGGAACTGGAGAATATTTTGACAAAAATGGTCTCTTCAGAAAGGAAAGATTGGGCTAGGAAACTACCAGAAGCTATTTGGGCCTACAACACGACTTGGAATTCAACCACTGGCTATAGCCCCTATGAGTTAGTCTTTGGGAAGAAGCCCCTCTTTCCCATTGAATTTGAGCTCCAAACCCTTAGGACGGCCATGGAATTAGGCATGGATCTTAAACGAGATCAAATTGAGAGTCTTACAACTTAGTGAACTAGATGAACTCCATCTAGATGTCGTCCATCAAACTGAATTGGTCCAACAACAACGTAAGGTCTAGCATGACAAACATATCAAAGAAAAAGAATTCCATATTGGGGATTGGGCATTATTGTTTGATTCTAAATACAAGGATAATCAAGGGAAACTTAGGACACATTGGCTTGGACCATACAGGATTTCTAAAGTGTTTCCTAATAGTTCGATCCAGTTAAAACCAATTGATGGTGACACCGAACTCTTCTAGTTAATGGGCATCAATTACACATCTACCATAAACCCATTAACAAAGAGGAGTTTACAAAAATGGTAGAAATGCAGGGAGAAATCCATTGCATTGACTCTATTGTGGTGAGGTCAATATAGTTGTTAAACAAATAAACCTTAAAAAAAAAATTCTTCAATTTCTTCATCAATCCCACCATTTGGACTTGGCTAAAGTTTTGTTTATATTTTGTAGGACTTCATCTTTTAGCGAACCCAATTCTGGCACACCCTATTGCGATGCTCCAAAATCTACTAGCACAGCTGCTATGATGCTCCGGAATTGCTACTGTGATGCTCCAAAATTGTTGCTGCAATGCTCCAGAATCTACACATCAAATTGGTTCCATGTCTCGTCCTAATCTTGCATTCTGACACATCACTCAATGGTGCTTAATTAGAAACTCAAAGCTAAAGTATCATGATTTTCTTCCTTCTAGCTGCACCTTTTTAGCGATGCTCCAGAATCCTGTTTCTCTTTCGGCTACATCTTTTCAGCGATGCTCCAGAATGTTGTTGTTTCTCTTCCGGCTGCATCTTTTCAGCAATGCTCCAAAATTCTGCTCAGATGCTCCAGAATTTTGTCTGGATGCTCCATAAATTTTGGTTGCTACTCCGACTGCATCTTTTGAATATGCTCCAAAAATTTTGGTTGCTGCTCTGGCTACATCTTTCGACAATGCTCCAGAAACTTTGGTTGTTGCTCTAGTTGCATCTTTCGACGATGCTCCAAAAATTTTGGTTGTTGATCCGACTACATCTTTTGACGATGCTCCAGAAATCTTGGTTGTTGCTTCGGCTACATCTATCAACAATGCTCCAGAATCTTCAATTTGGTTACTCTGTTTCGATGATATATGTCTATAATAATTCCATAAATCTTTTCTTCTCTACTTCAGGTGCATTACTTGATAATGCTCCGGATTTTTGTATAAATTTTGTCTTCCTAGTTTTTTTAATTTTTCCTAAGTTTCGTGCATGCCCATCCTTTAATGTCACTTTGAGATCGCCCCCCTTATGATTATTCCACCACATCACATCAAATATTTCCATAATAAATAAGATTATTATGACACCTTTTTGTCATAATAATTCTCGTCATTACTTCAACCATCCCATCCATGCCATTATTATCTGCTGCCACCCTCGCCAACCATGTGACTATCTAATTACATCAGCACAGGTAAGTGACATTTGATCTAATGACAAGACCTAAGGTATGTGCAAATTTATTTGTTAAAAAGGGTTAGCATTTATTTTGAATAAAGGTTAATTAATTGGCATGATTTGTCCCCCTTGAAACTTTGAAATTTGTGCCCTTTACACAATCGGTAAGGGTACGACAACAATTGTAATTCCTGATGAAAGGTTGTCATCATTATACAGTAAGGTGACAAGCAAGCTAGTAATTGATTCTTTCCTCATCGAGTATATCGACGCATAGCTCTTTTTGCTTCTGTAATTCAAAAAATCAAGCATTCCAGAGTTCTATAAAAATTTTCCAAAGGAAATGGGAGGCGCTAAGAAGAAGTCTGGGCCAGCTTTTGCAGTGCCATTGATGGCATTAAGTAATATAACAGCTTTATTTCAAAGGGTTGGATGGATGGACTTCATGAAATAATTCGAAGAGCACACAAAGTAGCTGGTGAAGGAATTCATTGAGAATTTTGCAGATGGGAAGACTGTGGTGCACGGAAAACCATTACGGGTAAGTACGAAAGTCCTTGCTCATCTTTTCAGTTTTGAGAATAAAGGAATTCATTTAAATGAAAATACTCACGTCCCTTATCAAAATTTAATAGAATTTTTCCATAGGGAAGGGGAATCCCAACCTATAATGACCGTAAACACCAGGGGGCAAAATAAGGGAATTCATAGAATGTCTATTCCATAACCTTGGAGGTCTGCTGCGACCTAGATTATTAAATATTTCACTTGTGAGGGACAAATGGCTATAGTAGTGGGACCCCCTTTTTGCTTGCTGACTCATTTACGCCACGACATTGAGGACCCTTACACTCTGAGGGTAAATTTACTAGCTTTTCTCTACCATTCAGTCACATCTATGATAGAAAAGTATAAAATTGGGATAGGGCCCCTTAAACATCATAGTCTGATATAGTTAATATGTAAATATCATTTCTGCCATAAGCCAGAGAAAAAGTGGCAAAGGTTTCTACAAAAATTTGAGAATGAAGAGCTAGGGAGGCCACTTGAGGAAGGAGAATCCTCTAAACAAAAGGAACAGTCTATAGAGGAACCCTCCTCAGAGGCATTAAGCACCCCTAAATCCCAATGTACCTCCAAAACTCCCAATGGTGATGCACTAGAAACCTTTCCAAGTGAATTACAAACCCCAAGATAGGAAGGGGAGGTGGGAATTGTACATTCCGGAGAAGAGGAGGAACCCCCTCAGAAGAAGAAGAAATGAAGTAAAATTATTTTTCAAATAACTCCTCCTCTACTAGGAGTAAATGGTTATCTTCAAGGGCTAGTGAAATCAAACCCCAAGATATAGGCAGTAGTTCAAAAAGGAAAAAGGCCAAGACTCCAATAAAGGTGGTAAAAATTGATAGCCCACCCGATAATGAGGCAATAGATGGAATAGAAGAGCAAGGGGATGAACTTCGTAGCGAAAAGAACAAAGAAACCCTATCGCCTAAAGAACAAGAAAGTGAAAGAACACAATCGCCACACTCAGAGCATAATGAAGATGAAGTTGTGGGAGGATTCTCTCCTTTCCTTAATAGGTTGGAAAGTATACCTGAATTTGTGTAAAGAGTGCCTGAAGAAACTCCTCATGCATCTTCCTCTATGAATACTGATGAAGAAGAAGACAAACCTCCCTTGCTTCTTTCACCGCCACCTTCAGTATATACCAACCTAGACCAAAGTGAGGATAGTTTTTCTAGATGGAGACAAAGGGTCACTTTTCATCAGGGATTCTTGAGGAATCTAGATATATTAGACATAGAGGCAGATGATGCATATGATCTCAGTGTTAAGTATGAGGAAATGAATAGAAGGAATGATGGGCAGGGGACACACCAGAGAGCAGGAGGACCTGCTTGGACTTAGGAAGGGGAGGAAATAATGAGGTAAGAATAACCTCATTAGTGTAATGGGCTCAATATGTAAATCTAAACCCTTCAGCCTTAATAACCTTACCAATTGATTACCTTTAGGAAAAATAAGTGCTCTCTTTCTATGAATAAGCGTACAAACTTTATTTCTTAGAGTTGATTGAATTTAACTAACTTATGCTGACTTAATGGTCTAGTCTTCGAGCATTTTGCAGGTCAACTCCACTCCCAATCACATTCCAGTAAGAAGGGAAATGAATGTGGATCTTGACACTTTTGAAAACCAGCAAGCGGGCGCTGAAATTCTAGGAGCACACGTTTTGGCCAAGTCTTTATAATTCTATTATTTTTCAATTTCAAAAACTTTATGGCTCATATGAAGCCTCTTTAATATTGTATATCATGGGCTTTAAAGTCCCTTTTACTATGGACAATCTTTTGAAAGACTTGATCAACTAAAAAATAGGATTTTTGTTAGTCATTTTTCATATAAATATGTAAATGTTACAAACAATAAAGAGGATGATCGTTATGCTGCCAATTTGTCTTTGAGTAAAAACTACCATATGAATATGAATTTTCTCACCAGTCTTTGAATTACTATGTAATATGGATGCATCTGTGGAATGAAGTAACTAAGAGATTTTTCCAATGCATGTGATCTGAAGTAGCTGTAGTCACATTCAAGAGTTGGCCACTCGAGGGTTATAGATAGATAGATAGATAGATAGATAGATAAGTATTCTCTTTCCTATTTTGTATTTTATTTTAGTCGATAATAGTTGAGTTTGCATTTCATTTTCATGAGTATATGTTATACTATTAGTGTCAAGCCTGCAAGTTGTAACTAAGTCCATAGTTTATGAGCTTAACATTTGAATGTTCGAAGTACCTTTCTTCAGTTGATTCTGATTAATGGTTTTATGATTAGCGGTTGGCTTGTTATCTTTTGCATTAGATAGATGTTTCCTAATTTCTTTACATGCTTTACTTCTTCAACAATTTATGCATTCCTTAGATTAATCATTTCCATGCTTTCTAGTTTAATGGTGATGCTTTTTAGATTCTTAGTTTTTTGTTTTCTAATTTGAGTTATTTTCCTGCTTTCTAGATAGATGATTTATTGCTTTTAAGATTAGAGGAACCTTAGCTTAGAAATTTTATTCAGTTGATTAGTGCTTAAGAGAGAAGTTGAGATGTCCTCTATTGCATACAACCGTTGGACATTGCCCAGTCGATATATTAATGTGTTTATTCACTAAAGTGTTAGGACCTAATGACAACCTGTCACATTCCATCAAATTTCTTCTCCATTCTAGCTTCCCTTTCATCCATGGTCTGCCTATTATTGTTTGACATGTTTTCAATTGCTTTGCCAATCTACCTCAAAGCCTCTTAAAATGTATCTTCCTCTAGAGTTGGTGGAAACTGAAACTGCTGAGTTCTTGCCTGACTTCTAGTGTATGGTATGTTTTCTCTATCACACATCTGACAACTGAACTCTGATGATCATAGGATGGAAAAATCATGACTTTGATACCACTGTAATATTCCTTGCAATATCTTACCTTAATTTTCCGATTTAGGCCTCAAGGAATATTGTCAAACACTTCTCATACAACCTCTAAGCTTGTTGTTTTGGTTTTCAGTTTGTTGATATTTGCTTGAAATGTTGTCAAATTTGTTTCAAATGCTTGCAAACGACTTCTAAATATCTAAACAAGGAACTAAATGCAAATGCAATTCTTTTTGTTCTTTTCAAATGTATATAAATGAATTCTATATGAAAAATATGTGTCTACAACCAATTGACATTTTTTCAAACACTTGGCATGCAAACTATGATACTAATCAAGAACAATATAAATATGACATTACATCAAACAATTGGCATGCAACTTATTACTCCTTATGGATTGACCACTTAAATAAAATGCTAATATGATTAGCCAAGACTTTTGACTTTACAATGAATGCTCAATACAATGCCAAAATCTAATATAAATGATAACCTATAGCAACACCTAAATGCAAATAGATATACTAATGAAAAATAGACTTAACAAGATGCAAGAATTATGATATTGCTATCAGGATTCAACCGTGTAGTTTCGAGTCAAACTCATTGACCCATGTTTCATGAGTAGTGGTTCAACAAGAACCCATCTCTCATGATATCGAATGGTCCACTTAGCACTCATTGCATCTAGGTGATGCTCACAGAGGTGAAGCACTGGGTCCGGCCCCGGAGGTCGCCATCCCAAGATCGCTCGGCCTGCCGCTTAACCAGGAGCTTCCAAGGTTGCCCACTTGAGTTGTTACCCCATTTGCAAAACCTTTAGCAAGTGTTGTGCCTTATGAACCATTCATAATAGAGCCCCTTTAGCTCATCAATTGATAAGTAGGAGGTATTTTTCCACAGCGGGTCAAATTATGATATTGCTATCAGGATTGAGTATTATGAGAGATGGGTTCTTGTTGAACCACTACTCATGAAACATGGGTCAATGAGTTTGACTCGAAACTACACGGTTGAATCCTGATAGCAATATCATAATTTGACCCGCTGTGGAAAAATACCTCCTACTTATCAAGATGCAAGAACCTGGGAATAAGTTTTCCTATGCTTGAAGATGATGTGGCAACTTTGATGTAGTCAATGAAACCCCTTTCCAAGCCAAATCGAACCCAAGTATGTGCTGCCCCTATTCTAGAATAAATCTTCAATAATAAATTATTGGCATTTGCAAACCTTCTTCCCATTCACCAAAAATTGTTGCCAAGACTCACAAGGAGGGGCGCCTAAATACCCATGTGAAATCGATGCTTGTAGTGGCCTCCATGAACAAAATCGTGCCTCCTAGCTATAACTGTCATAAACATATCAGAATATAATATCATGCCAAAATCGTCCCAAGAGATGATGAAAATGTTGAATCACAATCTAGAAATATCTCCCAATCGAATCTCCTCAAATTTGGCCCTTGGCCACTAAATTTGCAATGGTGAGAAGACTAAAATATCTCCTCCAACAGGTGCAACCCTTTAGTAGATATTTCACTACCTCAGTTATGCTAATCAAGGGGAGTTTTCGTTCCCAATGATCAATGGCTGTAGATTTTCTCCACAATTGAACATATCAAGTAATTGTCAAAACCAGGATGATGAAACAATGGCTGACCCCTCTAATTATACTTTTCTCATCAAGACTAGGGTGGCCCATCTAGAAGCTTCCACATTATTCTTTTATTTTATTTTTAGTGACTTTATGATATAATAATTTATTTAAGTCACTATTTAAATTAATTAAATATAAGGTTACCATTTGATTTTTAATTTATTTAATAACCTTATAAAATAATTAATTTAATAATTGCCCCTTATTTCCCCATTTAGCCTTCGGGAGCATAAAGGCTAAATAATCATCGTGATGGTCACTAAGAAGGGGACATTACAGTTGACACTTAAGACTTCTAGAGATATTCACTAGGACTTAAGTAAATTTAACATGTAAACTGGACCTATAAGTGAACTAGATTGGTAAAATACCTATTTAAACCAACACCTTTGGCCAAAGGGGTTTCATCCTTTTTCACACATGATCTAGAAGGGTTTTTGTCCTTCGATTGTTAACAAACCTATAGGTTTGCATCCTCAAAGCTAGGTGTTCAAACTCAAGTGCTAAGAACGGTTTTTTTTGTTAGGGTTTCTATGTAGAAGATTGCATAGTCCCAAAATAATGAAAAAAATATGTCCTTTGACATATTTGAATAACATGGGGAAGAGATTCACCACTACTAGGCCTTAACATCACTAGCATTAATGACATCCTTTGATTTGTGTGCACAAAATAGAGGAGCCCACAAAAAGCTTAGAAATGATGACCAAAACTTAACCACCACATTAATAAGATATGGTTGTTAACATCCTTCAAGCTATAGTACACACAAATTTATACCCTTAATTTTGAACAATATTTTTTGCACAAAAATCCCTTCTATTGAAGTTTGCATGGTCAAATATGACATTAATGAAATTTTTGGTTATGTAGGGGGTAGGTAAGGTGAACATCATAAAAATAGCACGAATGTTAAAGTTTAAGGGTTGGGGGTACTACGTGACTCTTACCATTTGTCGAGGATTAAGGATTAGGCATAATAGGACAAGTAAGTGTAATTATTTAACAAGGCAAGGGAAAGGAGTAGGGGTCAAGAGAAAGGGAAGCAAGGATGGATAAGTTCAATACTCCAATATGGATAAAGGAGAAGTGGAGTTGGACAAAAAGGCATGTCAATATGGTAAAGTTTGAAAGATGGTAGAAACTAAGGAAAAAATGGAATTAGATGGAAAGGCATGTTGGGATGAGGAACTTTGAAAGTCTGACAATCTACAACACTTGGCAATACAACCAAAAAGTGTCCCACACTTAGAATTTTTGGGATCAATGAGGTTGGGCTCCATTAGGCTTAGGTCATTGAAGAAGGAAATGGGATTTTATTCCACAAACATAAATTGATTGAAATAGGGGCATTATAATATTTCATTTGAGTTGACAAGCATGTCAAAATGCTTGTCAACACGACATATATGCAACATTGAACCTATATGTGAGTGAATGATTTGACATAGGATTGATTGTTAGAGTTCATCACTTCAATCCTCTAATATCTAAGTCTAGAAGGAATCAACAATGTTTAGAAGCATCTTTAAATAATTTGTTGAAACACGAGGGTCATGTTCTCCTTAGTTAGACGTCTAGTTGGATTGATTCAATAACAATGAACCAAGTAGACAACAAACAAACTTGCAATGAAATTAGGATGATGTGATGCTCTTGTAATACTATTATAATGTTTTCATAAATGCTCTAAAATAATTCCTTTTGATAACCTTAGCATGCTCCCAGACAATTTTGATATTTTTAAATAAAACAACACAACACATAAATCAACACGAACATGTTACTAATTTAAATACAGACATTTAAGATTTAAATTCACGAATGTAAAAATGACTTGAATCATGTCCGCACCCATAAATTTGATTTGAAATGACAAATAATAATTCTAAAAACTAAATTCTAATATTTAAAAATAAGATTAGGATGTGCCCATATCATGAAGTTATCCATTGTACCCCTGAGTTGGTCTAATGGTGGAGAATTTGTACTCATGAAAGAGAGGTCAGAAGTTCAAATCTTGAAGGGAGTAAGATATGTATACCTTGTATTGTGGAGCACAAATTAGGTGCCTCCCTCATATTGGGAGTACGGGGAGTCCCATATACTGTCTGCTTAAAGCGGACCGAAAACAAAGGGTAAAGGGTACGGGTATTGAATTTTCACCGCTACATGTGGGCGAAAAGAACTCTTGGCATTTGAGCATCCCGAGTGATTTTTGGTTGCTCATAGTAAAACATTAAAGTTTCCCGCCATAAAGGAGAAGCATATGCCCGATACAGAGTAAGTAGAAAGAAGAAAGACAGGAAAGCGGGCATGGAGAAGAAGAGTGGATCAACAGCTGCAACAGGGTGTTACAAGTGTGGAAGGGCAGGGCACTGGTCCAGAGACTGCCCTTTCTCTGCTACAGACAATGTAGGGCAAGGGAAGCAGGCTGCTGCAGCAGAGAAGCCGGCACAAGCTTCCAAGGTGAAGAAAAAGATTCGCCGGACGCTCACTCCAGATCTCCTCCTCTCCAATGAAGGTCTCGGCTATGTTCTTGAGCACATTCCCCGCATGGTTCAGATTAAGGGTCGAGGTCACGAGGTTTATTCCATTCCACTGATTTCTGTTTTTTGTTTTAAAATTTGGTTTTTTGTGCGAATCCATATTTCAATACCCCATAAATTACATCCTGGCTGACCCAGATTCAAATCACAGTCTGATCACCTCTAATGGCCTCACCAAGAGATCACCTCCCCCTAATGTACATAACCCAGAAAAAGTAATCCATAAGCTGCTTGCATGTACTTGTGGGCCGCCTTATTGCTTTGTGGAGGTTTCAACCAGTCCTCATCGTTGGCAGCCTTACTACAGTGTGAGGATTTGAAACAACTCTCCTTATGGGCTGCCTTATTGTTTTGTGGGATTTCAATTAATTCTTTTTGTAGTCTACTTTACTGCTGCTTGAGGAGTCAAAGCAGCCCTCCTCATGAGCTGCCTTATTGCTGTGTGGGAATTTTAATCATTCTCCTAGTAGGCCGTCTCATTGCAGCGTGAGGATTTGAATCAGTCCTCCTTAAACGTTGCCTTATTGTGGTGTAGAAATTTCAACTATTTATCCCTGTAGGCTAAATCACCTTATTGTGAGGTTTGAATTAGCTCTCCTCACGTGCCGCCTTATTTTGGCGTAGAAATGTTAACCAGTTCTCCTTGTACAGCCTCTCGATGCAGTGTGAGGATTTGAACCAGCCCTCCTCCTTATGTGATGCCTTATTGCCGCTTGGGAATTTCAGTCAATTCACCCTGTAGGCCATCTCACCGCAGTGTAGGGATTTTCACCAATTCAACTTGTAGGCCATCTTACTGCAGTGTAATTATTTGAACCAGCCCCCCTCATGGGTTGCCTTATTGCGCTATGGAGATTTCAATCATTTTTTCTGTAGTAGTAATCTCACTTCACCACGAGGATATGAACCAGCCCTCTTCACAGACTTCGTTATTGTAGTGTGGGCGATTTAACCAGCATATACCTGAACCCTTTGGATGCCTTTCTTTTCTTGCTCTATATTTTTTATTTACTGTATTTTGTGTTTAGATCTGGATTTGTTGAATGCAGGTAACGGATCTGGGGAACTTGATGGAGGCCTATATTCATTGGCACTCACTCTTGTTGCCTTCTGTCTCGTTCCCCTACTTTGTGGACAAAGTTGAGAAGGTTGGCTGCAACAAACATGTTAGGGTATGTATCCTCCTCTTCCTCGTCTCTGCCTTTCACCTGACATAAAATAAAACCCTTAAAAATAATGCTGATAATGCCAATTTTGTGTGCCCTTTCAGACTTGCATCCGAGAGCTGAGAGAAAGGGTAGCCAAAGGGGAGAATCCCAAAACTTTGCACGAGCCTCCTACCAAGCCATCTCCTGGAGATGGTTGTTTGTTTCATTCCATTCATTAGATATAAGATGGAGTTCTTCTAAATTTGATCCAAATCGTTATTGTAACATTTTGATCAAATTTTCAGTGCTCCTAGAAACCCTACTAAACAAAGTTAGTTTGGGCTTTCCAGATGACATGGTAGATGGTGAAGTTGGACCCCAAGAGGAGCAAGATAAAGATGTTTCTGGGGATGATATTATTGAGGAGGACTTATTTGATGAACTCTACAGGCAG
This sequence comes from Sequoia sempervirens, assembly GCA_007258455.2. Classification (NCBI taxonomy): domain Eukaryota; kingdom Viridiplantae; phylum Streptophyta; class Pinopsida; order Cupressales; family Cupressaceae; genus Sequoia; species Sequoia sempervirens. The sequence continues at coordinate 222,407 of VDFB02367447.1, forward strand.
GCAACGGGAGAGGTAAGTTGACAAACTGTAAATTGTAAATGATTGATTTTTTCGTTAGGTTATGTTTAAAGGCTTAATAAATTCAATTACACACACAAAGAACATAGTAATATAATGATGTGAATAAGGGTTAGGGGTCTAGATTGAGTGACCTTTTTTTCAATTTACGTTTGCTTGACAAACAATGTATTCTGTTTGTTTGGAGAATACAACTGGTAGCCTGTAGTTAGGAGTGCACTTCTGTAAAATTTAAGCCTCGTGGTACATGCACCAGTTTATAGGGTAATGGTTTAACCATGCTGGTTAGCGTTTCATCTCTTTTATTTATGTGATATAATAATATTGTTTGCAGGAGGCAGCATCTTCAAGAATTGTTCCAGATGCTGATGTTGCCAGCCAGTCAGTAGGTCAGTCATCACCCACTCTGAATACTGCAGAGGAACAGGGCAATCAAATATCGGGGAATGAAGCGCATAGACAGATGACTCAGACACAGATTTCAGAAGAACAAAAAGCACGCATGGAAGCTAACAAATTAAAGGCTTTGGGAAGGGCTGCCGCCAGGGCATCAGCCCAGTTACAATCTCAATGAATCATATTGCATTTGATTGCGATGGCTTGGTTGACTCTCTATAGCCAATTGGTAACAAATCAAATACAAGAATAGAAGAAAAATGCATGTTTTCAACTCAAATTTATTGTTTTCACAGTCCTATCTTTTTATCAGATCCAATTTGGATAGCTTGTTGAAATTTCTTGTACAGAAAGCATATGTTTGAGTCAAGTTTAAGCACCGTTTTACCATATGCAAGCATCACAATATAAGCTGGATTTTGGCAGGTGTCTATTATTGTCATCAGTGCACATTCATAGCCTGATCCCTGCAGATTAAATTGTCAACCCAATATATGAGCCCTTCATAGCTCTTATTGTGCCACGTAGATGTATTTTGACTGTGAAAATACAAATTCCTAACTTGAACTACCACCTTCATGGTTTGGAAAACATGATGGCTTATTTTACAAAATTTCACTCATGCTAACTATTATTATATCATCCATTTTATTTCATTTTGAATGCCATTGAGAGCCATACGTGCATTAAGTACCGAGGCCAAGGGCTGTGCAACAAGTGTTTCGATAAGAATGACTTGGAGTTAGGTGCATTATTGTTTTTGTATCTTGGATTGCCATGGGATTGCTTATAAGTTATAATGGTGGTTCGGTGCAATTTATACAGTTAGCTATGTGTGAATAAAAGTTTAAGAGTAGTCTATGGTCACATGGACTGTATGTGTGGTTTACATCTCTAAAAAAATGGTAGAAAGATGAATTCTATCAATCTGATGCTCCTTAACAACCAGCCTAGCATGGAATTAAAAATATTTCAGTTGGAATGCAACTGTTAAGTGGCAACAAGTGAAGAAATACAAGTAACAATGTGCATGCAATCTTGGAGTAGTTTAAATTTTTACACAAATGAAGTTGGGGTTTCTCCCAGCATTTAGAATGTGGAAAGAAAAGAAAGGTCTGGATCATAGTGAATGACAGCTGCTTAATAGTTTCAGACTTCCAATTATAATTTCAGTGATTTCACTACCAGACTGAGTAAAATCCAAGCCATTCAAGTTTACAAAGAAGTCAAATTCAAAGTCAGCTAAATTGTCGACAACTCGCAATAGAGGGACAGGAAATTCCCAAACTTAATGTGCAGCAAAACAATCTTATCATAGCGGACGATGAAGAGGATCACCAGCTTCTCAAGAAAAGTTCTTCCATTCAAAAAGCTTTGCTATGGTTCCTGGTTGCTCTATTGAAAGCAATAATTCCTTTCCAACAAGTAATGTGGATTTCACAACTTTCTTCTCAAACAACTATATCATGTCCCCTTTTCCCATAAGATTCGGGTTTGTCTCGGAAGCCCATTTCTCATTTCTTGTGGACTTAGAGAAAGTAACATAGGGAAATGTAAGTGTTTATATTGGGTGTACTGGACCATTGGTGTTATGTAATAAGGTGATCATTTTAAAAATGTTGTTGATTAAGGATTGTGTGAGTGTATTTTTTAGGGAAAGTAAAAAAGATTTGAAAATTGCATATTTAATCAAGATAAGGTTTGAGTGAAGGTATGCTTGTTTATTCATTGATTTCATTCTAATAGATTGGGCATCCTATTCATCTATCATTTGGGATCGGTAGAGGATGGTTGAGAGAATTTCCTTAAGATCAATGAGAGGATGGAGGGTGGAGATGGAGGTTGTTAGATTGCTATTGACTGGGATAAACTTAATAAGTCAAGTAAGTGGTTGTGACCATGAGAAAAATAAGGGACATGTACATCTAGTGGGGTTAGATTCTTGGAATGGGTTGAGAGAACAACAGACCATAAGACAAGTGTTTTTAAGTGCCATTTCTTATTGGAATATGTTGAGGGAATATAGGTATAATTAAATAATAATAATATTTAATTATTTTAACCATGTGTGAGATGGAAAATAGGTAGAAATATGTAATTATTTGTTTATTTATGAGATGAGATGAAAAAGGTGACTAATTAAATAATATAATTATTTAATCAAGTGATGTAATTTAGTGAAGGGGACTTGGTTGATTAGGACTAGGTGAAGGTGATTAGACGTGGGTGATGGAATTTCAATTACGATTAGGTGGTGGATGACTTGGAAATATTTTAGGTGTCTACACTCTTACCCACTTGATTAGCCTTCTTTCCTAATTCTAGGTGCTCTTTGAGGACATATTAGTGCCTTGTTATAAAAAATAATGAGAAATTCTTCATAACTCTTGCTTGAATTCCTTTGTAACCTATGATAAATTCCATTATAATTACAAATTGGACAATAAAATAATAATAAATAGGTATCCCACACATAAGGAATCCACTTTCATCCTCTCCATGATTACTGGAGAGCACAAATTATTTATTATCTATAATTATAAAAAAAAAGACTTTTAGGATTGTAAGTTAAATGACACATATCATCCTAACAAACCTGTGGTGGAACTTGAATTTCTAGAAAAGGAACATAAGTGTAATAAAGAATAAAATTATGATAAAAAATTTGGGCTTGAGCAATATAGTGAAGAAGCCCATGCTTGTGAATACTTGAATAAAGAGGATTAGTATGAACACAAGGTTGGTTATTTTGATGTTCTTTTATGAATATGATTAAATTAATTTTGTAGAGAAATATGTGCTACTTTCACATTACTTTGCCTATCTCAAGGAAATGGTCTAGTATAAATGTAAGAAAGCCAAATCTTTTAATGAGGATATACAAGCCTTAAAATGTAGCTTCTATCACTAAGGTGAAGATTAACTATAATTTAAGAGGTAAATAATGAGATGATCATATAAAATCCAAACTTCATGGATAATCCTCTTAGTCATAATTTTTTTTTTTTCTTAAACACTAATAAAGGGAAGAAAAATAAATTAGAACCATTAGTGTAGTCTCTAAACAAAAGAAAGGCTCCTATATAATTTTTTGCACTACAAAGAAAATATGCTTTCAAAGGAAATCCAACAACCCCTAATTAATAGAATAGTCATATGTATAAGATGTTTTTCTCAACAACATGGATAAATATAAATCAACATGAATATTTATTGAAAAATTAAAAAAACTTGATGCTCTTACTCAAGCAAAAAATGATTGTGTAGTATCCCAAATGGTTACCCACTATATTCTCAATATTAATGCTACAAGAATGCCTCTTAATACTTGCAAGGAAAATAACATGTATAAACCTATAGTACAAAAATATTTAAAACTAAATCTTGATACAAGTGTAAACAAAGTATGACCATAAAGTAGAAACAAGACACATTTCTCCTACTTTAACCATTTGAAGAGTATAATGTAAGATTTAGATCAACACCAAAATTTAGCAACATAATGACATGTAAATTATCACTTATAAATAAACTACAATGAGAGACATGTTGCAAGTATGTTGCAGGTGTTGTCATTGATGTCAATAGTATGGAATTTGTTGGTTGTCATTGGTGTCAATAGTATGGTGTTTTGTTGATGATGTCTTTGTTCTTAGCAGAGTGGTAGTGTGTGGTTTGTTGCATATGCTGCAATTAGGATGTTAAGTATAATGTATAAGGAAGGATGCCATGAGTTGCTATAACATTTGCTTCCTGCTTGTTGCACCCCAATTGTGCAATTACTATTTATTATTACTATGTAGGGTAAATATAAATGTAATGTGAATTTTGGAGATGAATAAATTGTGCTTGTACTTTGTTATCAATGCATTATATGTGAATGTTATCTCATGGAAAAGTATTGCATATATGTGAATGTATGGTTATTGAATTATTATTCTAACTTTGGAGATGTTTTACATATACTACATATGTTATTAGCAATTGACTGTCATGCGCATGTGTTAGTAGTTGCAGGTATATGTTCCATTCCTCCAAGTAGAGGGGAAGTATCACTTAGGAGAAGATCTTGATCAGGTAACTAGTAACATAAACTATTTAAGCATACACACACCACCGTAGAAAAATTGAAATGAGTTAGTTTGTGGGAAGTTGGTAAGTCATCCTTAGTTGATGTGTCTGCATTGGTAGAGTCTTGTTTACTATTGCATGCATTATTGGGTGATGTTTATCTATTTGAACTTTAGAGTTCTTTCTTGTACTATTACGATTATATTGATAAGAGGGACGTACGTGGAGTATGTGTATATATATGCACATACATGTCAATGGGATCTAACGACATGTATATGCACATGTATAGATATACCACACGTAAATACTTATATATATGATGGTAATTGTGAATGGCTATATGTGAATGAAATGTGAACATATATATGTATAGTATATATACATATCCATATGTATATATGTATTGATACATGCATACGATGGCGAATGGACATGCCCATACAAATGCATCGATATATGTATACATACATATATGTGTACATATAGAGGCACATATATATATATATATATATATATATATATATATATATATATATATATATATATATATATATATATACAATTGATATATTGTGTTTATTATGTGTAAATACTATCTTGCCTATACTTATTTATATATCGTGTGTATACTTACATTAATGGCTTATGATATATATATGTAAATATATATTAACATATATATATGTGTGTGTGTAAGCGTGTGTATGTAAATATATACTAACACATATATATACGATGATATTTAAATATATATATATATATGTATATGTGATATTATATATATTAATATATATTTAACATATTAGTTATTACTTGAGATGGACTATCATTTATCATGATAGAGGTCGATTATAAGTTGCTTGTGACTGTGTTTTTTAGAGAAGCTAAGTTTTACTCTTGCTTTCACACTTTATGGAGCACACATATTTCATTTAAAGCTTGTTGCATTATGTCAATGCATGGTGGATACTTAGTCGACTTCTATTATAAGATAATCTTTGACTTGGTAAAAATTAAAGCCATGTCTATGAACTTAAACCAACATCCTGAAAGAAGTGGTCGATGACTTTGTCAAAGTCAATAAATGTTTGAGTTGACTCACACCGGACTTAGTCAATGAAGGAATGGTGTTGCAAATTGGTTATTGATTGTTTCTAAGTTGCATGGAAACCATGCCAACTTTGAGAATAGTGTGGAAGCTTTGGTGCCACCTTTGTTTCTTATACCAGATGTCCATTGCTAGAGATAATTTGAATTATTCATGTGCAAATTTGAATAAGTCTCTATTTGTTGTCAATCTGAGATGTTTTGCTAAGTATGAGAGCTTACATAGTCGCCACCTTTTTGTTGGGACATATGTGTAGTTGTGCATGGTGTTTGTTCCATATCTATGCCTAAACTGTGAGGATATGAAGCCTCATGTTGTATAAATTAGCGTGAGCATTTTCATTTGGGAGGATGCATTCTTTTGCAAGCCTTTACTCTATATTATTTTCAGCTTATTCCTCAGCTTTACTGTGTGTGAGAGAGAATTCTATCATATTGAGAGAAAGAGTTTGCTATTTGAGTGAAGTAATCTATCAACTTGAGAGTTAGAAGTTCATTGTGATGTTTCTTGAGAAGCTATTATCAAGCTCGCTTCAGTTTGGGAGAGGCCGCATTGCTTTCAATTGGTTGGACAAGAGATAACATGCATGAGGATATTCTTCTTTGCTATTTTAAATTATGAATGAATTGTTCTCCATGTATGCTTGAATTGTCTTTTCCAAGTACTTGCATTTAGAGAATTTATAATGTCATTGAAAAGGGAAGAGAATCTTTTATGTTGTTTTTATTATGTACTTGTATGTACTCCATAGTAGTCCATTGGTGTTTATCATAGGTATTATATACTAGATATGATTGACATGAGTGGCATATGTGTTACTCTTAGCTAAGTTATTGATTTAACTAGAATAGCTTGTGTTTACTCCTAGGATTGTTTATCCAGTAAGGGAGGGAGCTTGTGTGCTTACTTGTTAAGTAGGTTTATTCCAAGTATGTTAAAATGGTGATAGGTTATCTCTGGGATGATAGATTATCCATTGAAGGAAATACCTATGTGTAGTTTAAGATGGCCTTAAGTCAAATCGACCTTGAGTAGTGTATGTGATAGATGACCTTCATTCGAAATACTGAATGAGAACACTTTGGCCAAAGTAGTGTGACTGCCTTTAGCTCCATTGTCAGTTCACCATGATCCAGTATTACATGCTAGTTACAAATTATGGGATTACAAGTTCTAGTTATGTGGGACACAAAACTATGCTCAGTTGGTTGAAATTATTGTAATGAAATGGAATCCTTATTGTATTATGTCATGCATCTTTGTTCATATATTCTCAATAAAGAAAATATTTTTTTATTATTGCAATGGCTTGTTACATAGTTTATTTATTCACAAGGTGAAAACTTAGAAATTTTTATTTCATTAAAGTGTTAGTGTGTTACATGTGGTATCAGAGCTACCAAGTTTAGCTCTGGAACCTATGAGCTCATCATTCTTTTTGTCGAACATTATCTAATATTGTGAGTTCTTGTGATAGGATGGTGTGTCTTAGATTAACGACTCGAAAGTTAGTAATCGGAAACAAGCGCTACCTCAAGGCCAAGAAGGAAAGAGAAGCCATCATTAGAACAATTGAGGGTACCAATTACAACAATGTCGTCTGGTTGAGTGACATCAAAAGCTTTAGTCACACACTCTCTCGGATCAGTGATGTGAAGAGAAAGATGAAGATGAAGGCTATGTACAACTACCTATTGACCATCTCACCAGAGAAATCTAAGTCATTACTGCTTTCTAGGGATATGCCATCGGAAGGCAGTGTTAGTCCAACATTCATCTTTAGGGACCCTAGAGTTCTTCCCTTGGAAAAAGTAATTGTAATTTCTTTGAGTAACGAGTCTGAGGGATATATACCACAAACACCACCAGACGAGAAATGGTCTCATGAACAAATGTATGTGAAAAGGGTAGACTACATTGTTGATGAGCACCATATTGACATTGTACTTCTTAACCATGTATTAGATGATAAATTTGAAGGGTATTATCCTTTTTGGGATAGGTACGAACAAATGAGGGATGGACATAAGGATATGGATCGACAACAGTTTCAGTCTATAGGTTATACTCCATTAAGTTATGCGTTAGAGAGTGAATCCAAGGGATACTCTCCACTTGACTATCTGAATAGTCACTCCATGTAATCAAAGGGATATTGAAATCCTCATGAAATGAATGAAATTATGTATTTATCAAAAAGTGTGTGCTTAATCTTATGTGGAATTCTTTATGTGCATATGAATGCCATTTTTAATGTTTTCCATAAGATAGTTGATAACATAATTTAGTCTAACATGGACAAACATTTAGGTAAAAACCAATCTCGTAAGGATGGCGAGGACACAAACTAATCCTGGCAGAAGCCAAGAGGTTGGGCAAGAACTTGTTGGAGTTGAGGCTAGACTTGACCAGATCTTGGCAAGGTTGGCTAACCTTGAGCAGGAAAGAGTTAAGGATAGCGTAGAGAATTATGTTCCCATTAATGAGCATGAGGGAGAAAACTCTTCTCATGGGCATGATGAAACTCATGATCACGAGAGGGAAAAATCACCTACACCATCTGAAAAAAGGAATAAGAAGCTCGTCACTTCTGAACTTTCCAAGGACATGAAGAAGATTATCCCACCCAAGTTTGATGGAAGTGTTGGAGGAGATGAGGTTAAGGTGTGGATTGTCCAAATGGAAAAGTATTTTGAAATACGAAACTATGATGAGGTTATTAAAGTCGTGTGGGGTACATGTTAGTTAGCAGGAGAAGCCTCTAACTGGTGGATGAACAAAAAGTTGGAAATTAATATTAACTCATGGAAGCTAACATGGGGAGAATTCATGGAGATTTTCCATAAGAGATGGTTGCCACAACTCTACTATGACCAAAAACTCTTGGATTTCCAGGGTTTGAAACAAGGTAATATGACAGTCAACGAGTATTGGGAGAAGTTTACCTGACTTTTGAGCTATGCTCCCATATATCACAAGGATGAGCGTTCTGCATTAGAAAATTTATAATGAGACTTAATAGTCAGATCATAGGAGAAGTGGATATGCATGGTACAACAACAATGGATCTTGTAAATGAGAAAGCAATTAAACAGGAGTAAAAGCTCAAGGCTAACTCCACTCATCAAGAAAGAAGAGACCAAAAGAAGGATGTGGAGGTTCCTGACAAGATAGCTTTGAAGAAGGTGGAATATGTGCAAAATGTTCCAAGGAAAAATGAAAAAAGGTTCTACAATGATGGCAAGGAATCTAGAAGAGAGTGTAAAAGAAATGATTCTAGCATGGGTAATACCAACAAGGCTAATGAAAATGTCAACAAGTCTAGAGAAACCGTAGGGAAAAGAGGACCGTCTACAGGATGTTTTATATGTAGAGGGGACCACTATGCTAATGAGTGTCCTAATAAAACTTTTGGATCATGACCATATGGTAATCCACTACCCACCCAACAAGCAATGTTTCAACAAAAGATACATGCAACTGTGGATGATCGTTAGGCAGAGTACCAAGTAACTCCAGTTGAAATGCCAGGTATTTTTTTTGGCTTACCTATTTCTATTCTTATTAATACTGGTGTAACTAAGAATTTCATTTCACATAGAGTAGCTAAGTAATTATCTAGGAAGGCAAGATACATGGCAATGTCTTGGGATGTAGAGTATGCAAGCAAGACAAGAGCAAAGGTGGATCCATGTCTATTCGAGGCTAGGATAGAACTACCCATTTTTTCTATGGAAGTAAACCTATATGTTGCACCTCTAGGATCATATGACGTTATCCTAGGTATGAATTTGTTTTGGATACATAGGGCTAAGGTAGATTACCATGCTAAAATTGTAGAATGTCTAGATGATTTTGGAAATCAAGTAAAATTTCAAGGGATACCCAGAGAGGTCAAGATTCATCAAATCACAACAATGCAACTATTAAGAGCTAAGAAGAAAGGGTGTAAACTCTTTTCCATAAAGATTGAAGAACTTGAAAAGGATATTGATGATTTGGAGTTCCAGAGTTTTCAAGAGTTAGAAGATGGTGAAATGGATGAAACTAGAAAGTCGGATATGGAAAAGTACCCAATATTGAGAAATTTTTTGGATGTGTTTCTAGATGAGTTACCAGGGTTGCCTCCAAAAAGAATATTTTACTTCTCTATAGATATAATTCTAGAGTCAGAACCTATTTTCAAGGTACCCTATAGGATGACAACCACTGAGCTTATGAAACTTAAGGCACAACTGGACGAATTGTTGTCTAAAGGGTTGGTAAGGCCAAGTGTTTCACCTTGGGGAGCACCAATCATCTTTGTTAAAAAGGACGATACCTTGCATTTGTGCATCGATTATCATATGCTTAACAAAGCTATGACTAAGAACAAATATTTGTTGCCACACATAGATGATATTTTTGATCAAATGAGGGGAGCCACCGTATTCTCTAAAATAGATCTGAGATATGGATATCACCAATTGAGGATTAAGGATGAAGATATATTTAAAACCACATTCAGAACCATATATGGATAACATGGGTTCACCGTTTTTCCTTTTGGTTTAACAAATGCACCTGCAACATTTATGAACTTGATGAATAGTGTATTTAGGGACTACCTTGACAAATTTGTATTAGTTTTTCTAAATGATATCCTGATTTATTCTAGAAATGAGGAAGAACATTGCAAGCATTTAGAAATGGTCCTACAATGTTTAAGAGAACATAAGTTGTATGGTAAAGTCTCTAAGTGTACATTCTTCCAAAATAGGGTACATTATCTGGGTCATGTGATCTCAGTGGATGAAATTTCTATAGATTTGGACAACTAAGATCAAGGTAGTACATGAGTGGCCTGTACCTAAGAATGTATCAGAGGTAAGAAGTTTCATGGGTCTAGCAGGGTATTATAGGAAGTTTGTTGCAAACTTCTCTAAGATTGCTTTCCTGATTACTTCTTTATAAAAGAAATGAAAGAAATTTGAATGGATTGAGAAGTATCAAGAAGCTTTTGACCTACTCAAAGAGAATTTAACCATCACACCGATCTTAAAAGTACTAGATCCTGAGGGTAACTTTACAGTTGTCGTGAATGCATGCGGGGAAGGGTTAGGAGGTGTGTTAATGCAAGATGGGCAAGTAATTACTTACAAATCTAAGAAGCTGAAACCTTATGAGATGCATTATGCACTACATGATTTAGAATTAGTAGCCGTGGTTCACACATTGCAAATGTGGAGGCACTACTTGTTAGGAAAACCCTTTGAATTGAAAACTAACCATAATGGGTTAAAGTACCTTTTCACTCAACCTAATCTACAAGCTAGGAAGAGAATATGGTTATAGTTAATATCTAACTATGATTTTAATATCAATTATATTGAAGGGAAAGAAAATTAGGTTGTTGAAACCTTAAGTTGAAGATGTCATATTGCTTCTATAGTAACAATTCAAACTGACTGTAAGGGACAAGTGTTGCAAAAGTGCAAAGAGGATGAGTATTACTTGCAAGTCAAGCAAGCACTCACTAATAATCCACAATATTCTAGGTATGAAGGTTTTCTTTTTGAACCTAATGGATTACTTAGATATAAGGGTACAATGTATGTACTTGACGTAGAAGAGTTAGGAAATCTGGTATGGATAGAAGTACATGAAGCACTGTACTTTGGATACCTTGGAGTGACGAAAATAATGGCAAATGTAAAGCCATTATACTTTTGGAAAGGGATGAGAGGAGATGTTGCTAGTTTTGTGGCTAGGTGGCTTGAGTGTCAAAGGGTGAAAGTAGAGCATCATCATCCTACAGGCTTGTTATACCCACATGATATACTAGAGAGGAAGTGAAAAGTCAAGTATGGACTTTGTCCAAGGATTGCCTATGTCAAGAAATAAGCACAATGCCATTCTTGTGGTTGTAGATAAGCTTACCAAAGTAGCACATTTTATACCCGAGAATCTAATTGATAGAGCACCTATCATAGCAAGGAAATTTGTGCAAGAAGTTTTTAGGTTGCATGGGATTCTTGAGAAGATTATCTTAGATAGGGATGCACGAGTCACTTCAAGGTTTTGGCAAACCTTGTTTTCTGCACTAGGGAATTAGGTGACTATTAGCTCAACATATCATCCAGAAACAGATGGGAAAACTGAAAGGGTGAATCAAATATTGGAAGACCTACTTAGGATGTATTGCATGGATCATAGTACAAGTGGGAAGACTACTTGCCCTTAGTAGAATTTTCTTACAATAATTCTTATAATTCTGCGATAAATGTGACTCCTTTCAAAGCTTTGTATGGATGAAAGTGTCAAACTCCTATAAGTTGGGATAAACTTGAAGATCGAGTGAGTCTTGGGCTAGATATGTTGGCTAAAATGGATGAGCAAGTTAAGATTGTTAAGCAAAGGTTATTTGAAGCTAACGATTGACAAAAAAGCTACGCTAATGCTAAGAGAATGCCCCAAAAAATTTCTATAAGTGAAAAAGTGTTGTTGAGAGTGAAACCTCACAAGAGCTCCATTAAATTTGGAAAGTCTTCTAAGTTAGCCCCATGTTATGTTGGACCTTTTGAGATTCTAGAGGAGGTGAGTCTAGTAGCTTATCGAATCGCGTTGCAACCAACTCTTTCTAGAATGCATAATGTCTTTCATGTGTCCTACCTTAAAATTATATAGCAAGTGATAATCATGTGATTGATTGGACTGCCTTATAGGTACTGGACCCTGGGGTAGTAACTCTCAAGCCCATCAAGGTGCTTAGAACATGTAAGCTTCACTTGTGTAATAGAGAAGTCTTGCAATGCAAAGTCCAGTGGGACAAATATGCACAAGACTCAACTACTTGGGAGAACTATGCTAAGATTCAACAAAAGTTTCATCATGTTCTTAATGCTTTTGAGAATGCTTGAAACAATATGTTATTTGTTGTTGTGTTTTATCTTGCTACCTAAAGTCATCGGGGACGATGATTCACAAGGGGGAGTATGCTACACCCCAATTGTGTAATTACCAATTACTATTACTATGTAGGGTAAATATGAATGTAATGTGAATTATGCAGATGAATAAATTGTGCTTGTACTTTTTTATCAATGTGTTATATGTGAATGTTATCTCATTTGATGTTATCTCATGGAAAAGCACTACATATATGTGAATGAATGGTTATTGAATTATTATTCTAACTTTTGAGATGTTTTACATATACTGCATATGTTATGAACAATTGACCATCGTGGGCATATGTTAGTAGTTGTAGGTATATGTTCCATTCCTCCAGGCGAAGGGGAAGTATCACTTAGGAGAAGATCTTGGTTGGGTAACCGGTAACGTAAACTATCTGAGCATACACACACCACCATAAAATAATTGAGTTGAGTCAGTTTGTGGGAAGTTGGTAAGTCATCCTTAGTTGATGTGTTTGCATTGGTAGAGTCTTATTTACTATTGCATACATTATTGGGTGATGTTTATCTATTTGATCTTTAGAGTTCTTTCTTGTACTATTATGATTATATTGATAAGAGGGACATATGTGGATTATTTGTATATATATGCACATACGTGTCAATGGGATCTAACAACATGTATATACACATGTATAGATGTACCACACATAAATACTTATCAATATGATGGTAATTGTGAATGGCTATATGTGAATCAAATGTGAACATATATATATATATATGTGTGTGTGTGTGTAGTATATACACATATCCATATGTATATATATATTGATACACACGTATGATGGCGGATGGACATACCGATACAAATGTGTCGATATAGGTATGCATCAATATATGTGTACATAGAGACACATACATACATACATATATATATATATATATATATATATATATATATATATATATATATATATATATATATATATATATATATATATATATTGTGTTTATTATGTGTAAATACTATCTTGCCTATACTTATTTATATATCAAATGTATACTTACATTAATGGCTTATGATATATATATGTAAATATATATTAACATATATATATACATACATATATATATATATGACATATATGTATATTAATATATATATATATATTAATATATTTTTAACATATTAGTTATTACTTGAGAATGACTATCATTTATCATGATAGAGGCCAATTATAAGTTGCTTATGACTGTGTTTAGAGAAGCTAAGTTTTACTCTTGCTGTCATGCTTTATGGAACACATATATTTCATTTAAAGCTTGATCCATTATGTCGATGCATGGTGGAGACTTAGTCGACGCCTATTATAAGACAGTCTTTGACTTGGTAAAACTTAAAGTGCCATGTCTATGAGCTTAAACCAACATCTGTTAAGAAGTAAGTGACTGGTTGATGACTTTGTCAAAGTGAATAAATGCTTGAGTTGACTCACACCCAAACTTAGTCGATGAAGGAATGGTGTTGCAAATTGGTTATTGACTGTTTCTAAATTGCATGGAAACCATTCCAACTTTGAGAATAGTGTGAAAGCTTTGGTGCCACCTTTATTTCCTTATACCTGTAGATGTCCATTGTTGGAGATAATTTGAATTATCCATGTGTAGATTTGAATAAGTCTCTATTTGTTGTTGATCTAGCAAGGTCAATTTGTAGATGTTTTGCTGAGTATGAGCTTACATAGTCGCCACCTTTTTGCTAGGATATATGTGTGGTTGTGCATGGTGTTTTCTGTCCATATCCATGCCTAAACTATAGGATATGAAGCCTCATGCTACTATATAAATAGCAGAGTAGTTTCATTTGAGAGGACACATTCTTTTTGCAAGCCTTTACTCTATATTATTTTTAGCTTATTCTCAATTTTACTTGTGTGTGTGAGAGAGAGAATTCTATCATATTGAGAGAAAGAGTTGTTGTTTGAGTGAAGTAATCTATCAAATTGAGAGTTATAAGTTCATTGTGATGCTTCTTGAGAAGCTATTATCAAGCTTGTATTTTCAGAGAGGTTGCATTGTTGTCAATTGGTTGGAAAAGTGATAACAAGCATGAGGATATTCTTCTTTGTTATTTCAAATTGAATGAATTGTTCTCCATGTATGCTTGAATATTCTTTTCCAAGTACTTGCATTTAGAGAATTTAGAATGTCGTTGAAAAGGGAAGAGAAGCTTTTATGTTGTTTTTACGATGTACTTGTATGTACTCCATAATAGGAAATTTGTGTTTATCATAGGTTTTATTTACTAGATATGATTGACATGAGTGGCATATGTGTTACTCTTAGCTAAGTTATTGATTTAACTAGAATAGCTTGTGTTTACTCCTAGGATTGTTTATCTAGTAAGGGAGGGAGCTTGTGTGCTTACTTGTTAAGTAGGTTTATTCCAAGTATATTAAAATGGTGTTAGGTTATCTTTGGGATGATAGATTATCCATTGAAAGAAATACCTATGCGTAGTTTAAGATGACCTTAAGTCAAATCGGCCTTGAGTATTGTATGTGATAGATTACCTTCATTCGAAATACTGAATGAGAACACTTTGGCCAAAGTAGTGTGACTACCTCTGGCTCCACTATCAGTTCCCTATGATCTAGTATTACATGCTAGTTCCATATTGTGGGATTACAAGTTCTAGTTATGTAGGACACAACACTATGCTCAGTTGGTTGTCATTCTTTGGTTATGCTACCAATCTCTTCGTCGAAGGTAAGGGCCATCTATTGAATGATAGATGTGTGGGGGACCACATTAAGAGTCTGTGGTTGGTGGAAAAATGCTTGAGTGATGCTTCTCCTCCACAACAGGTGATAGATGAACCAAGATTTGAAAGGAAGGATCTTGAACCGTCTTACAACTATTTGTTCCAAAGCCCATTGAGCTATGTATATAAATGTATGCATTCTTGTATTGTTGTAACTTATGAAATTATTGTAATGAAATGGAATCTTTATTGTATTATGTCATGCATCTTTGTTCGTATATTCTCAATAAAGATTTTTTTTTTATTGCAATGGGTTTTTACATAGTTTATTTACTCGTAAGGTGAAAACTTAGGAATTTTTACTTCATTGAAGGGTTAGTGTGTTACACCGCTAGTCATGAATCTGTATATGATTATGTGAATGTTGCATTTGCTACCTATTGTTGTAATTTTTATAGAAGAATCTCTTACAGTCAGTGGCTCAAGAAGGTACTCTGAAAAGGCTTTGGTGAATGCTCCACATTTTATAATTTGTTCCTTCTATTTGAAGGTTAGATAAAATCAAGTGTGAAGTATGTACATGTTCCAATTCTCAGCCCATACATGTTACCGTAAATTTTTCCTGAGTAATCACATTGAAGACTGTATTGTTGCAGTCATGGAAGGTTATGAGAAATGCTTTGCATTTCTTTGCTATTTATATTGTGGTCTTGTAGTCTGGAGGAAGAATTTATCATTTCTATCTATTGTCTCTCCTTGAGTCTTAGTTTTTGAAGTGTACAACAAGTTGAGCTGTCAAAGTTATATCTCAAGACTGTTTTGTCTAGGTTTGCAATAGATATTGGTTGTGTTTGTTTGCTTGCACCAACATTATGATGCATAAATTTTTAAAAGAAGGGCATGAAAATATTCCTAATCATTTGATTATTGTGATGTACAATCTGTGTGTTTCTATCTTGTCTCTTCGGTACTTCTTGTGGTTTGGAGTTAATATTTCAAGGGTTGAGTGTTTGTTGGGCTGACTTAGTATTTAAGTTGTTTGTGCCAAGTTTTTGTGGCATGCACCAACATGGGAATACATTCTAATTAGAAATAGGTCCTACTTATCTCTTGCATTGAATTGCATTGAATTTCCCTTTCCCATGAATGTTTTTGATTTGACACAATATGGTTGTTGCATGTTTCATGTTCATACAATTCAAGATGGCTGACAAGGAGAAACTTTTTGATGCTTGAAAAAGATATAAATGTAAGATCAAGTGTGTGATCAAAGTGTGCAAGTGTTCAATGGGTGATCAATGTAATTTGCTGACAAAAATGCATTGAGGGGTGCAAATTTTTAGTGAAGTGTTTGATGCATGCTAGAGGCAGTGAGACAAAAGTAGAAGATTTTAAGTGGTGTGTGAAAGGCAGTGAGCTGACCAAAAGTGTGTAAGTGATGGAGGAATGTAAGGAAAGCCCAGTATGCAAACACCTTCCTAATGCAAAATTCTCAGGGAAGAAGTGCAGAAAAAAATAACCAAGTTACACAATAAAAAGAATCACATTAATAGAGTAAATTGATCATACAACACACATAAAATTGAACACTAGATTTACGTGGGAAAACCCTTATGGGAGAAAAACCCACACACCAAGTAAAACCACTTTGTATTACAGTAAAAAGATTACATACAAAGTTACAAAATTCACTCTTAGGTGTTAAATCGCAATAACAATGCAATCCCTTGACCGACCTCACTCACATATTATAGTTCTCCCTCACACTATTACAATGCTCGTAAAGCATACAATGTAGAACCACTCAACTACTACTTCATTGAGCCACACACCATTTAATTCAGATACAGAGAATTTGAATATGCATTCAATGCATCCTATTGTTCATCTGATCTGATTTGATCTTGATCACCTTTGCAAATCGTGTCGCTGTCATGAAGATTAAATCTTCATTCAATTTGTCACTGGAGTAGTTGTTTAATTAATTTTCCCTCCAATGTTGATTACCAGGTGAGCCGCCCGTGTTCACACTGACGAATGCCACATAATTCACAAAAAGGATGTGAATTGCACAATCATCAAATTGATAATTTCCATTTGCTTATACATGTCACCATCTATCCTTATCAACCTATCGGGTCCCACCATATGCCTTCACAAGTTACCGAGTCAACCATCGTACCACTTAACAACTTGGCACTGGTCAGGTCCACCATAACACATGTTCGAAGCCTACACACCCCGCAAGAGTCACTTGAGATCCACCACAAGAGTCGTGAGGTTCGTAGGCATCATTGGATTATTTTAATCACAGTCATTGATCAATAAATATGTCATCACACTGTCAACAGGATGCCAAATTCATTTCCATTGGCCAATTGTGTATGAAGTCACTAAGTCGCTAAGTCACTAGAAATCCTAACTTCATAACCTCTATTGGAGGTTAGGAATTTCTCAAAGCCCGCGACATGCCAACAACAAGGAGAACCACTATCGCTAAGTTGGGAGGTTATGAAAAATTAGAACCCTGCGACTTCAGTTGCAAAGTTTCAACTTTCCATGATCTAGCAATATGTCAGAATGTCATGAATTTCTATAACTCCACAACATGAGTTCCAAAGTTTGAAAATTCGGCGATCTCGCGACATGAAGGCCGATAAAGGGAAAAATACCAAGCTTTAAGGGAAGTTCCAAGCTAGCAAGTTGAGACACATTTTCCAACAAGCTCCCACTTGTTGAAGAATTACTGGCTTCTTCCAAACTTGAAGTTATTAAAATCCATAGGCCCCAAGGTCCATCAAACTAGCACACCACCTGTACTTGTCTGTGCTCACAGGCTTTGTCAATGCATTAACAACATATTCCAAAGTATTCACCTTTTCTAGATTAACCTTTCCATCTTCCACCATATCATGAATGAAATGATACTGAACATTGATATGCTTCATCCTAGCATGGAAAGTGGGATTTTTTTCCAAACAAATAGCACTCTGACTATCACAACAAATTGTAATCTTCCCTACATTAAACCCAACATCAGAACACGACCGTCTAAGCCAAATGACTTCCTTGTTGGCATGTGTTGCTGCCATTGACTCCACCTCAGTAGTAGATAAAGTGACTATAGCCTACCACTTGCTCATCCAACTCACTACACCACCAAATAACATGAAGATGTATCCATTGGTGGATCTTTTGATGTCAATGTCCCCTACCCAATCAGAATTTGCATACCCATGAATGCTAAGAGACCTCTGTAATCCAATCGAGTTTCCATGATAACACAAAGCATACTTTGAGGTACCCTTCAAATACCAGGAGACTCTTTTGACAACATCCCAATGTGGCCTTCTTAGATTAGCCATAAATTGACTAAGTACTCCCACTACTTGGGAAATGTCTGGCCTGGTACAAACCATTGCATACATTAAACTACCAACTGCACTTGCATAAGGCACCCTAGTCATGTCCTCCATCTCAATAGGAGACTTTAGATAATCTCCAACAAATAGCTTTGTTCCCTACAATAGTGAAACAACTAACTGCTTGCAATCTATCATACTAAATCTCTCAAGGACAATATTAATATACTTGCTCTGGCTGAGCCAAAGCCTTCTACTTCCCCTATCCCTTACAATTTCCATACCTAGAATATACCTTGTTGCACCTAAATCTTTCATTTCAAAATGTTCTGACAATTGATATTTTAAAGCAAAAATCAAATCCCTACTATTCCCAAAGAATAACATATCATCCACATATAGGGAAATAATAAGAAAACGATCATTTTCATTCTTGTAGTACACATAGTGATCTGATGTTGATCTCACAAATCCCAAAGACAACACAAATGTGTCAAACTTTTGGTACCACATTCTAGGTGATTTCTTTAAACCATACAAAGATTTTTGTAACTTACAAACTAGGCTTTCTTTGCCTCTTTCAATGAAGTGTTCAAGCTAGGAAATGTAAATTTCTTCTTCTAGATCTCCATGAAGAAACTTTGTCTTCACATCCATCTGCTCAATTTCTAAGTCATATGCAGCTACAAGTGACAAAAGAAATTTGATAGAAGTCAACTTAGCTACAGGAGAAAAAAATTATCCATAATCAATTCCCTCCACTTGGGAATAACCTTTAGCGACAAACTAAGCTTTATACTTCTCAACGTTGCCATCAAGACCAATTTTCTTCTTAAATACCCATTTACAGCCAACAGGCTTTCGAGCTTCAGGAAAAGGTACCAAATCCCAAGTTTCATTCTTTTTCAATGACGCCATTTCTTCATTCATGGCTTCCAACCAAGAATCTGAATCAAACATATTAATAGCCTCCTTTACAGTCCTAGGTTCATCAGTGCTAGTAATCAAAGCATAGGAATAGTTCAAATCCAACATGGAAAATTCATACCTTTCAAGTTGTCGCTTCTCACGTGTAGACCTCCTCACAGGTTGAAGCTGAGATTGTGGTTCTTCTTCTTGTTCAGAACTCTCAAAGTTGCTAGAGCTCTCCTCAATATCAAGTACACTTTAAATTCATAGTTCCTCTTGTTGGTGTAATTAACTATTTAATTACACTTTAGCATAAGTTTTCTTAGGCATATTTTATTTCCTAGGATAATTATTATTTAATTATTATCCTTATCTTATTGAGCTTTCTTTTTGTTCACGATAAGATTAGGGTCTTGCTTTATTGCATCATTTCCTTTTTGAAGGATTTTGTATTATTTGTAAAAAAATTACATTCAATAATCATTATGCTGATTTTTGCTTGCACAATTTTGCTCTGAGGGTTTACAAAACTTCTCTTGTTTTGTTATGAATATCTATTGCATGTGATAGGTGATTGCTTGCAGGTGATTCTTGGGGACTGTGAAGTTGGTTTTTCAACTTCTACACCTCTTTATCTGGAGTTTGAGGAATTTCAATTGCATCATTCTTATTTTCTCTTTCTTCTATATTTGTCTGCACATCAATTGAAGAAGGTTTTAGCTCCCGAAAGATTACACTTTTGTTGTACACAACCTTCTCATAACAAGATTCCAAAGTTTGTATCCTTTCACACCAATTCCATAGCCAATGAAGATACATTTAACAACCTTGTTCTCCAACTTAGATATTTTCTCATTTGACACATATACATATGCCTCATAGCCAAAGACACGAATATGTCTCAGAGAGGGCTTCTTACTAGACCATGCTTCCATAGGCATTTTGTCAACTAGAGCTAAACTAGGTGAATGATTAATCAAGTAACATGTTGTAGCTATAGTCTCAACCCAGAACCTCTACTCCATATCAACATTGCTCAACATACTCCTCACTCTTTCCATCAACGTCCTATTTAATCCCATTCTTATATGGAGTATAAGGCGTATTTTTATACCTTTTAATCCCATGGTCTTTGTAGTACCTTTCAAAATCTACAGAACAAAACTCATTGCCATTATCTATCCTTAAGCATTTAATTTTTCTTCTAGTCTAATTTTCTACTAAGTTTTAAAACTCTTTAAACCAACTAAATACTTCTAATTTACTTTTAAGAAAGTACACAAATGCCCTTCTCAAATAATCATCAATAAAAGAAGCATAATATTTAGATTTTGATAATGAGCATTTGCTGGACCAAACACATTAGAGTGAACATAATCCAGTATGCTAGAAGATCTATGGGGACTAGAATAAAATGAAACATGGTCTTTCTTTCCATAAATGCAATGTTTTGTAGAAATAAAACTCAAGGTTACAATCAACAAGCTCTTCTACTAGATTTTTATTTTTCAAGGATTTTAAGCCCTTTTCTCCTATGTGTTCAAGTCTATGATGCCATAGTATGGTTTTCTTTGCTGGGAGTTTCACCTCCAAAGAGTTTGCACTCAAAGGGTCTTCATGTTGCTTCTCTTTACGGGCAACCTTGCTTGACTTTATAGAGACGTTGTTACACAAAACAACATGTGCATCCAACTTCTATAGAGTGCCAATATGTACACCCTTGGCTAGCACCATAGAGCATTTAGTAATTCTTGTTGGAAATAGGATGCCATTTAATTGCAAATCCTAAAACATTAATTATTTCATGTATCTCCCAAGTTCTTGGAATGTGTTCAACAACACTAAGATTAGGATGAGATTAATATTTGATGAAATAAATCATGAAATTGACATTTGTATTTATTCCTAAATAATAGGAGCATGTGGATGCACACATGGTAAGGTGACACTCACCTTGAGTTTAGTTTAGTTTAGTTTAGTTCAGTTCAGAATTAGTTTAGTTTAGTTCAGTTCAATTCAGTTCAGTTATGGTTTAGTTGTCTTTAATTAGTTTCAGTTGTATGTTAGCTAACTTTAGTTAACTTCAAAGGCATGGCTAATAACATTGAGTTGTATGATCGATAATAGGGACTACCTCTAGTCAACAGGGGATGACCATTCTTGCATGAATGGTGTTGATTAAATGTTTCAATTAACAAGAAATCACTTGGAGCCAACTTGGGCGCCCAAGACACTTTCTTGGAATTAACTCCAATGCATGATAAGATATTTTTGAAGGATCTATTAAGTGGGACCCTCTTTTGGTCACCATCTTTGAGGAAGAGCTTTGTAATTATCACCAAAGTGAAGGATGAGTTGTAGCTTTAGTTTGGGAAACCCAAATGGGTAAAGCACATGTTCTAAGCTTTGGTCTTCATGGTAGAACTCAAATTGAAGCAATATGTCCTACCTTTCTTAAGGCTTGAGCTTGTGCATTGTAATTATCACCTTTTGGAGATTACAAGGTTGCATATTGTCTCTATATCTCATTCAAATTGAAGTGAGTTTTCATAATTGTTATTGCAATTGTGAAGAAGATTGGTAAAGACAGAAGAAGCATTCTCAAGCAAGAATTGAAGCTATTGTAATTTAGAGATTGAATAATAGAATAATTCTTGGTGGAGTTTTTTTTCCGAAAGGGTTTCTCCACAGTACATCTTGTGTAATCTTTCTAATATCCTATCTAGTTCTTCTATCAACTTATTTCTACATTCTACAACAGTAAAATGGATTAATCAAGATAATCACCCACAAATAATGTATGCAACAAAGAAAAAGCTTACTTAGATCAACAATATTAAAGTTTTATAGAGTATTAAGCTAAGAAAACACCTCATTTTTCAACAATTTTGCAGTCACTACTCAAAAATGTAACTTGCACACCAAAATGACTCAACTTACTAACATAAAGTAGGTTATGATCCAAACCTCGTATGTGCAACACACCATCAATTCCTTTGATTCTTTCATTAGGGAATTGGATTCTGACTTTTCCATGACCAACAATTTCAAGATATGAATCACTTGCCAGGTACACCTTTCCACCAACATACTTTTCATACTTAGTGAGCTAATCTATGTGAGATGTCATGTGAAAAGACACACCTAAGTCAATTGGCCAAACATTATCTGATGCCTGAGTCGCCAAGGTAGCAAAGAAGGCATCTGCATCACTTTGAGAAGAGTCATTTTCCGAAGAGTTCTTCTTTTTCTCCTCTTTACAATCCTTCCAAATATGACCAGTCCACCCACAATTCTAGTATTTCACCTTGGACTTCTTGCTAGGAGACTTTGATCTCCCTTCATATTTGGATTTATACTTCTTGTCTTTCTTCTTGCTTCTCTGCTTTGATCTACCTCGAACAACAAGGTCCTCCTTGGCCATCTCAGAAGACTTCATCCACATTTCTTCTAACAACATCAAAGCAACCATGTCTTCCATCTTAAAGGTGGTTTTTGTACTTCCAATAGCCATTACCAGATGATCCCATGTGTCAGGTAAGGAGCATAACATAAGTATACAACGATCCTCCTCTATCTTCACACCCACAAAGGACAACTAAGCAATGATCATATTAAATGAATTTAGATGGTCTGCTACAAATGCACCTTCTTTCATCTTCAAGGAGTATAACTTCTTCCTCAAGAATAAATTATTCACCAAAGACTTCCCCTGATAAATGTCACTAAGTTTCTTCCATAACAAAGATGCAGTCTTCTCCTCATGGACGTTTAGAAGAACAAAATCAACCAGATAAAGCCTTATCACTCCTCTGGTCTTCCTATCTGTGAGGACCCAATCTTCTTGCTTCATGCCTTGGGGAATAATTCTAGACATAACAATCCAGAGGTATCTATCCACTAGCAGGTCTTCCATTTTGAGTTTCCAGAACTCAAAATTGATCCCATTGAACTTTTCAATTTCTACTCTTCTTGATGTGCTTGCCATCTAAAACTGTAAACAAGACAATCAATTTTCTCTACAAAACTTCCACTGAACATAATTAGCACAAAAAACTAGCCCTACCTACAAGGATAACACAATTGTCCAAGCTATGATACCACTTGTAAGGAAAGCCTGGTGCAGAAACACCTTCCTAATGCAAAATTCCCAGGGAAGAAGTGCAAAAAAAACTAAATCAAGTTGCACAATAAAAAGAAACACATTAACAGAGTAAATTGATTAGACAACACACATAGAATTGAACACCAAATTTATGTGGGAAAAACCTTACGGGAGAAAACCCACACACCAAGTAAAGCCACTTTGTATTACAGTAAATATATTACATACAAACTTACAAAATTCACTCTCAGGTGTTAACTCATAGCAGCAATACAATCCCTTGATTGATCTCACTCACAAATTACAATTATCCCTCACATTGTTACAATTCTCGTAAAGCATACAATGTAGAACCACTAAACTAATACTTCATCGAACCGCACACCATTTAATTTAGATACAAAGAATTTGAATATGCATTCAATGCATCCTACTATTTATCTGATATGATTTGATCTCAATCACCTCTACAAATCGTGCCGCTATCATGAAGATCAAATCTTCATTTAATTTGTTATTGGAGTAGTTGTTTAATTAATTTTCCCTCCAATGTCAATTACTAGGCAAGCTACATGCGTTCACACTGACGACTACCATGCAATTCACAACAAGGATGTGAATTGCATGATCATCCAATCGATAATTACCATCTGCTTATACATGTCACCATTCGTCATTATCAACCTATCGGGTCCCACCATATGCCTTCACAAGTTACCGAGTCAACCATCGTATCACTTAACAACTTGGCACTGGTCGAGTCCACCATGACACATGTCTGAAGCCCGCACACCCCGCAGGAGTCACTCGGGATCCATCACAAGAGGCATGGGGTTCACTGGCGCCGTAGGATTATTTTAATCATAGTTGTCAATCAATAAATATGTCATTGTACTATCAACATGACATCAAAGTCATTTTCGCTGACCAATCTTGTACAAAGTCACTAGAAATCCTAACTTCATAACCTTTATCATAGGTTAGGGATTTCTCAAAGTTCACGACATGCCGACAACAAGGAGAACCACTATCGCTAATTCGAGAGGTTATGAAAAATCAGAACCCTGCAACTTCAGTTGTGAAGTTTCAACTTTCCGCGATCTAGCGGTATGTCGTAATGTTATGAATTTCTAGAAATATGTGACATGAGTTCCAAAGTTTGGAAATTCAACGATCCTACGACATGAAGGCCGATAAATGGAAAAATGCCAAGCTTTAAGGGAAGTTCCAAGCTAGCAAGTTGAGGCACATTTTCCAACAAGGAAGAGCCAAAGGAAAAATGTTCAGGTGTGAATGCTAGAGGTAATGGGCCAAAAGTAGAGGTGTAAAAGTGCTAAAGGCTGTGAGTTGAAGGCAACAAAAGTTTGCAGTTGTGATTTTTCATCTGATTCTTGAAAAACTTGTATTCAAAGGTTTTAGCCTCATTTTTTAAGTGTTGAGCAGGGAGTTGTAAAATTCCTTAGGTTAAAGACCTTAAAACCTATTGTAACTATTTATTCATTTGTGGGGTTGGATTTGGATAGTAGATCTAAGCAACTTTTCTCACTATGGTTTTTCCCTTGTTGGGTTTTCTGAGTAAATCTGGTGTTAAGTTTTTGTGCTCTTGCTTTGAGTGTGTTATTTGATTAAGGTAATTTTAGGTTTTGATTGATATGTTGAAATTAAATTGATTTGAGGGATATACTAATTCACCACCCCCTCTCAATATATTTGTGTGTTCTAACAAGGCAATGAAGAAAACATCCACCCAAGGAGGTGAAACAAGATATATGTTGGGAAAGCCCCTTTGAGTAAAACCCCACCCTCCAAAGCATATAAACAATGTATTTCCAATAACATAGTTAGTATAATACAATATCAATCTCATAGTCTTCCATGGATATCAAAATCTTGCACCGTTGGATGAAATCAATAGCATAACCCCTAGATTGTAAAATCTTCTCATCACAACCTCAATCCAAGCATTTTATAAATAGAGAATCCAAAAGAAAAAACTAAAAGTGATTTGAAACCATGTAGCAACCGCCAAATATGGTGTTGATCTTCCCATGACATTAATTCCAATGCCTAATATTATGATAGGTCTCTAAGATAATAAGAGTCATTCCTTTTACACTTGTCATAGCAATAATGACTTGTCATGGCCTACCCACCAACTTTGGTGCCCCATTTTGGTATTATTCTCTCATTAAAATATGCTTTATGAAATGCATAATAGATTATCATAAACTTGGTCAAGACATATTCTCACACATGCCATATCAAACACATGACATAATGGTAGTCATAAGTGGGATACCATTTTTCATGAGGGCACATTAAATATTATAAAATAATAAAAAATAAACCAAACATTAGAAATTACAAAGTGTATGACACATCTAATCCCAACACTAATCCTTTTCCAAAATACATTGGCATAGCTAATGTCTTAAGCCAATTGAAAGTAAAGTGTTGGCCATAGAGTTACTTCAGATTCCTAAGCATAGAAATAAAATGTTATATTTGAACATTGATACAACTCAACATGGAAAATCTAATGAATACTCAGTTGAACCTAAAGTTATGATAGAGAAAGAGAAGCCCTCAAATATTTTCTTAGTTATATATATGGTTGCAAATTAGACTAATTTTGATCAAATTTTTGCTTCTCTCCTCATAAATGACTGGTTAGTTAATAATTGTATCACAAATTTAGGAATCTAATAATGTGATGCCTCTTGAGATCATGAATCAATCAAGGCTAGATATTTTCAAATCTTTTGAACTTTACTTTGCAATGGATTCCAGAGAGGTCCTTATGATTGATATAATTAATACTATGGCAACAGAATTAGTAGCTTATCCTATAAAGACATTGTTGATGGACATCATTATAGTATATTTCCTTACAAATGAATGCTCCTATCTAAAAAGGGGGAAACTTTTGTGGGAGAAAATATCTAGATGGTGTGGTCTTATTCTACCATCCTCTTCCATGGAAAAAATGCCAAGTTGTGCAAATAAAAGAGGATGTTTCACAATTTGGAAGACCCACAATAAGCCTCAAAATGAAATTATGCGGGTAGATAGTAAATTTGATCACTTTGTACATTTTTTTGGTATTGAGGAAAATTTGTCGATTCAATGTAACTTCCACAACCTATAATTTATTCATCAGTAAATAATTTGTGAACAATATTTTTTGGTTGCTTGTTCAAAAGGAAGAATAGGGGTAGGGGTTGTGCTTATATATCTTAATAACAAGATTTTCAAATTATCATTTAAACTAAATTTCTAGTGTACAAATAATGTAGCTAAGTGTGATGCCTCACTATTAGGTTTTAAGAGTCTTTCAAACATGGGATAAAATGCCTTAGAATCTTTGATGATTATAAATTACTATTATCTCAACCTAGATATGTTTATAGTGTGAAAACCAATCATCTCAAGAAATAAAAAAGTACTATTTGGGATAGATGGAATATTTTAGGCTTTTGGTATTGAATGGGTAGAAAGGCCGAGAAATAGTATAATTGATAATCTTGTCATATTAGCCTTTAAGGATGGGTAGTACCTTTTTGTACGTATGGAAAAGAATACTTACTAGGCATATGATGCTTGATAACAACTATAATTGGAAAGTTTTCTAAGCAATGCCTATATTTTAGATTTGTTAACTATGTTGGAGAATATGATGACAAAGTGATCAATTATGTAACAACCACAACCCTATAACAAGGAATTTACATGAAATTTTAACCATAAAGTAAAAAGTACTTATTCCATAAAAATAGGACATAAAATTTATCTTCAATAATTGAAAGTTACATCTGCATAGCTGATAACATAAGCATAGCATAATAATTTCATTTCACTTTTTCAAATTGGAAAGTATAAATTGCTTTTCTTTTCAACATTTTTCACATGAATAATTTCAAATATATAATATAAACAATCAAGGAACAAGGTTAGAGATCCTTATACAAATAATTTTCTTTCCTTCTTTTTGTCTCCCAAGGCTCAGGATGTCATCTACAAGAGGGAGAGCATCACCCAAGTGCTTTTCCTCCAACCACGAACCAACAATCCCCCACATACCTTCCTAATTGGAAGTGGCCCTTCCCTTCAATGAAGGGAATAGTTAAGATCCCTCTAAGAATTGTCATCTAAGATCTGGTGTTGTGCCCTACTTAACCAATACCCTAAAATAACTATGGACGCCTTCCAAATATGAATGACAAATTTGATTGCATTAAGTATCTGAAACATAGTGAATCGACAAGTACAAGTAGAGACTATTGCAATCACTTTGGCCAAAGTTATTTGTAATATATATATACACACACACACAATCACTCCTTACTTCAAGCGTAGTCGTTTGTTCACCCACCCTACTCGACTTGGAGAACCTAATTTGACCTTGTAATAATTCAAATTTACTATTTGATTATTGGTTAAAATTTTATACAAATTTTCATCTAAAAAGTAATGCCTTTATTTATGTCATACTCCTGGAAACCTACCAATCTTGAGCATAATATTGCTTCTTGAATATTTTCCATCTTGAGTATAGTACTACCCCTCAACACCTATCAATCTCGAGCATAGTATTGTTCCTTGTTAAGTCATAATTCATCTAGGTTGGTTAAGTTTTCCTGACTTTAGAACTACCATGTTACATCCACAAAACAACTTGGGCCTTGGAAACCGCTATATGCTCAAGTTCTTACTTACTAAGTTGATAAACAACTTGACTAGTTATACTTTTTTGACCTTAAATACCCAAGTTACGTTCACGTAACTTCTTGGGACTTGGAAACTACCACTTATTCAAGTCCTTCATATTAACCACAAGAGTATTTTCTCTCTCATTCCATGCACAAATAGTTGATACTAATGACCCACTGTCTTTGACTAGACTCTCTTGGTCACAACTAAAAGTATTGACAAAATGTTCAACATATATAAATAGTAAATCTTAATCTTGAACTAAAGATTCCTTCTTCATATTATAATCTCGGATGTCTAGAGTTTAGTTCCAATATAGAATCCTTTCTTAGAATGTGAATACTCACTAAGTAAATAACTCATGTGAGTTGTTAGTAATTCCTTACTCGAACCACCCACATTACTTTCGTACCTGGGTCTTGGCTATAACCACTTGTTCAAATATTTACCATAACCCTTGAGAGCTACTACTCTTGAAATATAATCTTTAATCAAATCTTGACCTATTTGGTCATTGTTACCTATTTTTCACTACAGGCTCAAACAAGTAGAGCTGAATTAAATTCATCATTGAGAGGTACAGGGAATTTCAAATTTTGCTGCTAAAGTATTCATTATCCATCATTAAAATTAGATTACATTTGATTTTCGGTTTGATTATGCAAGTACTTGTAATAGAAAATTGGGCAGTTGCATAACAAATGCTATTTTATTCACATTGTAAAAATCGAGGTCCCACACATGTCATGGGAGTAGCTTAATTTGATTTACACAATCAAACGATAGATACAAGAAAAGAATGTAAACTATACAACTGAGAATAACATAAGCAGGTGATAGAAAGTGATTCATCATTGCCTAGAATGACAAATCGTCTCTACATTAAAATCTTCAGTTGTTGTGTTCTGCTTTTGAATTGATCCAACTCCAGGCTCCAAAAGCATCTGCAAGAACGATGAGACATGGTATTAGAGATGGTATCTAAGCAATGACAAATCATATCCTATCCTATGCCTACATTACCAACAGAAATATAACACACATTTGATCAGGCATCCATCAGATGATTTCATTGTTCAAAAGAAAATAGAATTCAATGGAAGCTTTCAACTTCATTTATTTTGCTAACTTGTTTGTTTAAATGTGCAGGAACAGGTTCATTATATTTATGATCAACTTCATTAGATATGTGGAGCAAAACGGGCTCCCACAAGGGTTGAGACTGGCATATCGAAAGGACACCTCTCATTCACATCATGATTTGAGAGGTTATTAGATATTCAATTACAATCATCAAGAAGGGACTACTGTAATAGGAGGAATTCACAAAAGCAGTCTTTAATTCATTATGATGGAAACATATTGAGCAATTCATCTCTTGTTCATCATTTGAAATTATATCAAGAACAGTTACTAATCATTCATTGCAGAAGCTATCATCAATAATGGAATAGTGACCATGATCAAAGTGTAGACCCAATGTAAAATCAATCTGTCATTAGTAGTAAATCATGGCCATAAATGATGGTTACAGGCATATGTATGCATGATAAAAGCTACTAGTGAAGGTGCAGATTCAGGATAATAGAGCAGTTTAAAGGCATAAGTCATGAGAGCTCATTAATTATAAATGCAATGATACAAAGAACAGATAAATCAAACATAGTGAGCAATTCACAACAAGATGATGGAGGTATCATGTTCATAATGGAGCAGCAATTTAGCATTGAGAAACATCAATACAAGGATCATGATTGTAGTAATCTAAGCAAGACATCACTAAGTCAAGAATGCATGACAGATCTTGTAAGTGTAAATGATAGTTCTTTGTCTCATAGATGCAAGGTCTTTACAGTTGCATTCAATGAGTCAGTAAGCTTTAATTGTAAGGACGGTCGGGGTAATATGCTTGGTGGCAGTCACTCTCCATGGCCATACATGTCAGTCATCAATGCATGAGGACAAAGTTCTTTATTACA
Source organism: Sequoia sempervirens (assembly GCA_007258455.2). Classification (NCBI taxonomy): domain Eukaryota; kingdom Viridiplantae; phylum Streptophyta; class Pinopsida; order Cupressales; family Cupressaceae; genus Sequoia; species Sequoia sempervirens. Next base: position 252,731 of record VDFB02367447.1, read on the forward strand.
CTGTTTTGTGGACATTTCAATGCATGGAAATAAGGACAAAACAATAGTAGGAAAGTGTTAATATAGAACAACACAGAGCAACAGGAGTACAATGATGAGGAGAAGCCAAATATTGAGCTTGTATGGAGATAGGGGTTTCAAACCCTTATTTAATTATTTGTATCAAATGCTTTCATGGCGGCTCAAAGGCCGAGTTATAGAAGGAAGGTCGGAGCCTCAATGTTCTCATAGAGCCAGTATAATACATTGATGGGTTTCACACACAGAGAAAGACCAAACTTGTTCCATTTTTACACAGGGGTTTCATACAAAGTTTCATGGCCGAGCTTTTCCCATTTTTCATGCACAATGTAAAAGGAAAAATCATAGAAGAAACTATAGTGTCAAGGGTTCAAACCCTTTTTCCTTATTATTTTTAGAAAGACCTTTATATTATTCACTGGAAAAAGCAGTTTACATGGCGGCTCGAAGACAGGCCAAGCAAGGCCATTAAATTCTCTACAAGGAAACTTAAAACAAAAATAATAATAATAGAGGTCGAGCTCTTCTTTTCCATAAAATAAATCAACGAAGAAAGGTGAGCTTACATGGAAGACAAAACTAGATTCAGTATGTAGATACCCAAAAGAAAATCCTCCATGGCGGCCCTAGCATTGCAAGATACTTACTACGTTGCATCCAAGCTTTCCAGAAGGTTCTCAATAGTGGCCAAAAGTTGAGAGGTCAACAAAAAAGTAAATCACAGGGAAATATGTTAGAAATTATGTACAGCCACGGCCTTGAGGCCCCAAAAACACATTAAAATGCTTGAGAAGACTTAGATTTGTGACAGAATAATCTTTATCTTACCTTTCCTGTTCAAAATCTCTCAAAGAATCATCAAAATTGACAGAAAAGATGCAAGTCGGGCTCCAAACCCCAGAAGCATGGCGACCAGCTTCTTCATGAAGCTTCTCATCAAAGTCAAAATGATGATAATGATTTTTAGGTTTTGATGGTTTTTGCCTTTCAACCCTAATTCAACGATGAAATTTTGATTATTATTTTGACATAATCATTATCAATTGTCTCTATGGTCATGAATTTTAAGTCAATGAACCTAATAAGCATGTGGTCGACCTTTCTCATTATGTTACATGTGCCAAATGTGGTCGGCTAGTATTTTAGCAATGGTGAGTGTATATTTAAAATATATGTTGGGTATATTGTATTAAGCCTTGAGATTGGAGTCAAGCTTTTAAATTTGACATTATTCCTTGATATTGTTTGCATTATTCAATGTAGGCTAATTAATTAAATGATACACTATAAGTCATTTAATTAATTTAGCCATCTTAAAATGCAAATTAGAGACATTATGTGAAGTTGAGTTGTAACTATAGCTTTGAATTGAAGATCATGCATAATGCAAGGATGGAGTTCAGTTATCATGGGCGAGTTGACAAGAACAAGGCAGTTTTTGCATGCTTGGACTCACTATTTACAGATTTCTAGTTCAGTTTGAGTTGCTTTTCAGTTATACACGTGACTGCGAGTTTGAGACTAAGTTCACTCATTTTTGCATGACTTTGAGCTCTTCTTTTGGAGATATTTTATTTTGCTCAGGATTTTCCTTGAAGTTATCATTTTTATATTGAAATTGACTTTCAGTTTCACTTTCATGCACTTTGGAGTTTCCTCTCATTGTATATTTTGGAAAAAGTTTATCTTTTTCCTCTAGTTCTTGTTTTTCAACCTTTTCATTTTGCAAAGTGAATTATCATGTAACTCAGCTTTCATTTTCAGATTAATACAGCAGTAGGTTTACAGGTTCAAATTGTGTTATTTAGCAGAAGATTCCTTCGATTTCCAACATTTTCAAGTTTTGCCTTCTAGATTTTAGGCGTCATTATTGTGTAGGATTTGACTGAAGAATTATTGTGTTTTCAGTTTTGAAACCTTAAATTTTTCTATCTCCTTCATAAATATATGTATGCAGTTTAGTTTAAATTCATTGGTTATACACTATGCATGTAATTGATTAATCTGTTTAGTCATGAAAACAATGTTTTCCCTCAAAATTGTATTGAATCAAAGCCTCTGTTTAAAACATTCAAGTGACTAGACTATCAAATCAGGTTGTGCAGATTAAAGTATTGAGTAATCATTTTGTGAGTCAAATTGCAGTTTAGTTTTTCTAAATTAGGTGCATCACCGAAGTTTGCATTTTTGGTTCATGTTTTCAGTTCAATCCCTCTTACCCTTTTCTCAGAATAAATTATTCAAGTACCAAATTAACCATCATATAGGAACTAGCCTAGGATCTGGAGGTCTATCTTCGCCATAGGAATACCCACAACCTGAAGATAGTTCCCATGTTTCAACAGATTGTTGAATTTAATCATTCAAGCACTCAGGTGCAATTTGATTGACAACAGTCATAATAAGGTATACTGATTCATAAACTAATTCCCATAGTGATGGTTAAATATTCAATAGGAGTATAACTTCCTTTAAGTTTTGACCTTCCATGGTAAACATTGTAGTCTTGTTTATTAAGATTAAAACATCTGTAGACCAATTGGTTCTACTAACATAAGGATTATATTCATAAAAACATACCCACTAAAGTGGTCAAATAATTGGGTTGATATATCATCATGGACAATGAATTCCCCTATTACATTTTTGAAATATTTGGGGTCTAGGCTACTGCCTTTAATTTAAGCCCTTACAAACCAATAAGGTTTACCATTCACGTATTATTTGATTAATTAGACAGATAATTATGACTCTTATGCCATCATCTTGACATACCTATGGTCATTCAAAAATCATTGACAACAATTCACACATACATAAAAACAACATAGTTTGAGCCAACTAGAGGATTACTTTAGACTCTTAAACAAGAATTAAGTTTTCCAAATACTAGTCATAAGGTTGGGTTCATAAAACAATCACAAAAAAGAATGCGGGTTCCCGATATGCAACAATATCAAGTTAGTGAGCATCTTTCACACGTGCTCAAACCCCATAAGCTTATATTCAAGTAGTATAACGTACTATGCCTTCTTATTTAGCGCTCTTAGAGATATACACATTATAGATACTTTTAATCTAGTCTTTAAACCATATTGCTGGTTATACACTTATATACTTTTAGAGTGCATTTAGAATACATAAACAGTATCATACTATACATATTTTTAGATTCAACATCAACAAGTTATTAACATTTTACCTTTTATCACCCAACTAAATATATTCAATCTCATACATTCATTTGTTTCTCTTTCTTTTCACCTTCAAAACAATCTTTTCTCAAACTTGGAAACAAGAATAAAATCAGTTTACAAATGTATAAAACATGCTTGTAGTTTCTACTTTCAAATTGCTACCAATTGCTCCTTGAGAACTATAGCTTCTAAAACTTTTATCTTCCCTTCCTGTTCAACTTTCTTCTTGCTTTGAAAATGATTGTCAGACCTCTAATATGTTGCTCCAAACTAAACTAGACTAATTTTCAGACTTTTATAAACTTGAGAACAATATGACACAATCTCTACGCCGTTGTTATCTTAGTAACCCACCCCAATACAATGCAAAGATCTTATTTTTAAAGACAAAAGACTCAACCACCTTACTCTCCACTATTGTCAATTTATGACACCTCACTAATGCAAAATTAAACTACCATAATGTTGATGACTATCTTCTTATTAACTGACCATAATGCAAAAACTGTTTAAGAACATTTAAAAATCAGATTGAAGAGTCTTTATGGCTGCTTTTCCCATGCCGAGATGGCTGCAAATTAAGTAGAAATTAAACTTCCAAAGCCTGCTCCAAAACCCACGTTAGAAATATGCTCTTTATCGACTCATATAGAGTCTATTTAAATAGCAAACATTTGCCACAAAGTGGATGGAAATTAGCATATGTTGGTCATCTAGGCATTGGAAACTTCCTCCATAACTGATTTTAGTTTGTTGCAAATAAAACTCCATTTGTTGACTTGTTCAAAGCTGATTTCAATGCCTTGAAGGCTGAATACAATTCACCACATAGTGGCTGTTCTTAATTAATTATTGTTTGCAGATAAATCTGCTTTTTTAAAGGCAAATGAGGCTTCTTTTCTCATTCACATGTTGCTAAATTTTAGCAGATTTAAAAGGTTAGTATTTGCAGCTATTTAAACCAAGTCTTGCGCTCAAATATAGGATAGACTATTTTGAAGTCTATTTTTATGCAATATATGCAGCCCACATGATGGACTGTTTTAAGTATTAATTAAGCTTTACTAACAACCATAGCTATTTACTTTTCCATTTATTTTCATTTCTATATGTTACTTATCAGCTATAATGCGGCTTATTATTTTGGCTTTTTAAATCTCTTGACTTTGTCAATTTTATTAATTCTTATTTCCTCCTTGTAATATTGAACAAAATACGCATAGTTAGCCATATCATATATATTGCATCCATTTCATTGCATATTCATCAATATTTACATTAAATACATAAAGCCATTGTATCTCATATATTTCATCATAACATTCATATTTCAAAGCTTCATAATTATGTAAATCATCCATGCTTTTAACATAAGGTGAAAAGTAAATTGTAATTCATGAATTGGGTGTAACAAATTAGGAGCCAACGATGGAAAAGGAATTTTTTTTTAAGGAAAACTTGTTTGACACATATATCATTTGACTTAAGTCAAATACAATCGGGCAAGAGGATGGGTGGCTTTAGAAAGAGCCTTTGATCGGGAGGATGATTTCAAATTAAGAAATAAACTAGTGACAATATTTTATTTAGATGAAATAAATCGAGGGATTCATTTGAAACCTAGAATAATATATTAGGATGAAGTTTATCCTTGTATAAAAGACTATTAATTACACTATTAAGAAAATTTAAGAGATGTTTTACATAGTCATGTGATGAGTTGAACTCTACTTTTGCTTGACTAGTGAAAAAAGAGCTCACCAAATTGAGATATGGCGGTATCATTGGACCTATAAGACACTCATCTTGGGTGTCTAATTCAATCCCTAATAGAAAAATAATGGTGATACATGATTATGTGTTGACAAAGGTAACTACCCTTTACCTAATATTCAAAACCTTTTACAAACGGTAACTGATTGTGAATTACTTTCTATGAAGGATGTATTTTTTTAGATATAATTAGGTGATGGTCAAAGAGTTTAAGTAGTAAAATTGCCTTTACCACTCATGTGGGACACATATGTTTATTTAAGAATGCCATGGGGGTTAATGAATGTTGGGGCTACTTTTCAATGAGTAATGGATGTTTCTTTCATTGGTATATAATTAATGAGATCATTGTTATAGATGATCTCATTATAATATCAATATATAAGAAAGCCATTGCAATTAGCTTGAATGCAACTTTATTAGGTGTTTCTAGTATGAGATATCTTTAACTCCTAAAAAATGTTACTTAGGGTTAAAAGGTAAGATGCTAGGTTACATAGTTTCAAAAGTGGTCATGATTAATCTTGAAAGGGTGAAGGACATAGACTTAATTCCTCAACCCAAGATTGTAAAAAAAAAAAATCTTTCTTTAGACATATTAACTGTGTAAGGAGGTTTATGCCAAAGTTTGTTGAGAAGACCAATACCATATATAAAATGTTAAAGGAAAAAACATCAAATAAGAAGAAAAATTTTATAAATATTTTATAAAAATTAAGGAATATTTCAAACAAGCTCATGTCTTAGCTATTCCTATTATATGATTTTTTTTCAAGTTTTCTCCTTTGCATCATTTTATACATTGCAACTATTCATTTGCAAAATAACAATAAAATTATGAACAACCTATTGTTTTTTCGTAACTCTCCAATATATATATATAAATATTCTACTATGGAGATAGTCATGGAGAAATAATCCCAATAAAATATTATATTTTCCATTAAAGATAACATAATGTATTTCTTTACCAAAGGGGTAACTAATGCACAATTAATGCCAACACTAATAAGGGATATAGTATCAGAGGAATAAATTAATTCCTAGGTATGCCACTACAAAAAGACATGCCACTTATCAATTCTAATACCAATTTTCATGTAGGACATAATTTTGTCAGCATAAAATATAATACCACCAAAAAAGAACCATGGTTAATTTAAGTTTTTAAAAAATGCTTAAAAGAAAAATCAAACCAATAGACACAAAACAAACAAAGGAGAGCTAGAAATATTGAAGAACCAAGACAACAAAGAGTACACACCAGATTCAATTATGTAAATAAATGAAGCTATAAGAATTCTCACAAAGGATGGCCTTTCATCTTCTTGATTAGCTCTAGAGCACTCTTCACCTTGAAATTGACTCTTTCCATTTGAATCTCATTTTTTGACTAAAACAAATTCAACAATGATCTCTCAACAATTATCATCCATCGGTCTCATCTCACATCTTACATCCTCTCATGGAGTCACTTAACTCCTCATCGCAACCCCTCATTCTCCCACATATCAGGCACACGTTCATCATGATCTCTCCACAATTATCATACATCGATCTCATCTCACATCTTCCATCGTTGATATGATATATTTGAAAGCTATAAATCACCCATCATTTAGCCATTCAATCTATCTTCAAATTTACAACTAAATTATACTAATTTTTACAATACTTTTGTTAACAAGGCTATTTACTTTATGTTTTGATTATGCACATGCTTCATTAAAATTAGATCTTTTGATCATTAAATTGATTTTTGATTATTGCTATCATTTCCTAGATCATTGATTAACCTATTCACACATATCATATCCTAAAAAGTCTTTGAAATCTTCATATTATATATTAAAAAAAAAGCCAAAAACAAACTTTGAAATGCTTCTCCACATATATTAATAAAAAACAAAACCAAAAATAAAATTTGAAATTATGCCAACTTTATAATTATGAAATTAAAAGGAAAAAACCTTTAAAATATTTCTTATGTAATAAAAGAATTGTGGAATCTAAAAGAACTTAAAAATATTTTTCTATATAATGATGTAATAGAAAAAAGTAAATCAAATTAAAAGTAAAATTTTAAATTCTACCAATCAATTAGAAACATGAGAATTTTACAATTTGTTGTAACAAATAAATATATTTTTGACAAATACTATATAAGATTTTTTGAATCAATGTTGAAATGAAACACTATGATCAAATATATTTACCACATTACCACAGTCAAATATATTTTAAACAAATAATGTATAATATTTTTTAAAATTAATATTTCAAATGAAACTCAAAATATATTCACTTCATCTTATTGATCACCTCATCTTAATCATAAATGAAAAATCTAATAAATTTTTATTAAAAGATATAACACAAATTTTATTAAAAATTTATTTATTCATTGTGTAGACCAACCTAAGTATTAACTATATGACTATAAAACCAAAACAAATTAAAGATAGAAAACTTTAAAAAACTGTATATAAAAAATACAAACTTTATAACCATAAATCCAAAAAAAACACGCTTCAAAATAAAAACTTAAAAAAATTCCACTGGGTATACAGTAACAGAAAATAATCTAATATGTTGAGAGTGGGATTTGAACCCACGCCCTTTCGGACCAGAACCTTAATCTGGCGCCTTAGACCAACTCGGCCATCTCAACGCGTGTCATTAACGACGTTGATTTCCATTATCATTACTAATATCCACAAGCTTGTGACTCAAAACACAATGAATTGGATTTGTCCTCCTTTCTTTGAAATAAAATTAATATAAAAAAGAACGAATTCACATGCGGTCCCATGGTCTAGTGGTGAGGACATTGGACTCTGAATCCAGTAACCCGAGTTCAAATCTCGGTGGGACCTTTACAGACTCCGGTTTTTGTTTGATGCATCTTCCTCTGTTAAAGAAAGTATTTTCGGACTTATATTATTAATCATTTTTAATAGTTTTTTTTTCTTAGCTTTCATAAGACGATCTTAGTAATAACCAAGAGTTAATAATTCAGTTAAAAAATATTTATCATATAACAGTTATAATTTATAAATTGTTATTAAATATAATTAAATTATATCCTGATAGCAATATCATAATTAAATTATGTTCAGATTTTTTATTTGATAAGTTGTTTTATTATAAATATTAGATATTATATTTTATATAAAGATAAATTTGAATATTTTTTAAAAATTATGTGTTTTTTTTAATTAATCTTTTAGATTATACTATTGTAAAATATAAAAATTAAAATAAAATAAAATATTTTTTTAATGAGTGTAAGCATTATTTTTTTAGGTTCTCCTCTAAAAATGATCTAAGTTAAGTTTCTTCTTCTATTGTGTGCCAAATATGAGTATATGAGTAAGGTATTTATATTGTATTTCTAATTTGATTATACATGCTCTACTCTTATTTGATATAACATAATGTTTTCTTTTACATGAAAACAAATATTTTGAGTCAACTATTTTAAATGATAAGCTCTTAAGTTATTAATTTTCAACATTAGTCATGAGTAATTACATTCACAATTTTACATTTTTGTAGTAGCATTTATTTATTTATTTATAATGTCTAAAAGTTTGATTTAGCATTAGAAATTGTGAGGTTCAAAAAATTAAAAAATATTTGGAATGTTTTGTTCTACTTTTAAAGTAGTGCTTTAATTTTTATGTAAGTACATTGGCACAATGTTGCAATTCAATACATTTTTTTGCATTAGGGGTTTTGAGGAGTTTCCACAGGGTTCATCAAACAACTTGCATCATGTTGTATCAAGATTTACTTCATTGTCATGTTATGTTATGTGACCTTCCACGTTTGTGTCAAAAAATTCAAAACTTGGGTTAGCAATATAAAATTATAAGTTGTACATCATCAATTTCATGTTTGCATCATGCATTTGATAATTTTGCATCACCTTTAAATGTCATGGAATTTAATCAACTATGATGGGATGCACGCCTATTAATGAATGACTATTAGTGATATTTTTTGATAATTAATGTAGCCACGAATGAAGATTTCAATTAAGGATTATCCAAGCATGCATCCAAACATAAGTCACATAGTGAAATACCACTTGCATCATGTTGTATTAAGATTTATGTCGTTATGTTAGAAGTTATGTGTATATTTGCATCAAAAAAATTAAAATTTGGGTTACAAAATATAAAATTATAAATGACGTCATCAATTTAATGTTTGCATCATGCCTTTGCTAATTTTGCATCACCTTTGTGTCATGGAGTTTTATTAACTATTTTAGGATGTGTTTCTATTAATGAATTGCTATTGGTAGTATTATTTTTTATAATTAATGTAGTCATGGATGTATCATTCAATTAAGGATTATCCAACCATGCATCCTAACATAAATCACACAATGGAATACAATTGCACAAGAAGTACATGTAGATCAATATTTTGTTGATTCATTGTCTAAAATTTCATCAACACAATTTACCTCTAGGATTGACAATTAGAATTAGATACCATCATTTAATTGAAATGATAACTAGGTATGCAATAAGTGTACAACTTCTCAAACATTCAACTAATAAGAAAATCTCCTATTGGTGCTCTCTTTGAACCTTTGGATTGGATTTCAACTTAGCTTCCTTAATTGCTTCTTCATGGAAACATGTTGATATTTTATAGACATTTATGATGTAGTATCCTTATATTATCCAAAAATATAGTACATTGCCCTATGCACATGAGATAAGAATTGTGGGTCCAAGCTTTTTATATTTTTGCCTTGGAACTAGATAATTGGTTGTGAAATGTATAAATAACTCTTTAGACACAAGTGCAACAAGATGTTATAATTGAAACTCAATGTGACCTAATCACAAATCTCCTTAGGACTAATAATGCATTAAATAACATTAGTTGAAGGGTGATCCAAATTTGTGGCACATAGCCCAAATAGGTCTCCTTAAGTAGGTGTGACAAGGAAAGTCACATTAATCTATGTTAAATACTTGAGCAATATATGGACATGTTAAGGACATCTTGAAGATGCTTTGATTATAATTTGAAGGTATTATGATGAATTAGCTAGACATTAAAATTACTAATTGTTAAGCTATGTGCTTTGAATGAAGTCTACAATAATAACAATCAATCATGGTAAGAATAAATTGATAGCAATAACTAAGAAAAAATATAAAAAGATAAAAACCATGTAATAATTATTTTTAGTTGATGGAAGATTGTTCTTACACCTGAGATGCTCCTACATAGAAAACCTTGTGTAACTAAAAAGTGAGCTTCTCACTTTCATCTAAGAATTTCATCTAAAACAACAACATAATGGTTAACCTTAACTATAGATATGTTGCAAGGTGTGCACCCTTGGTCTCCTTGTATTGTGCAGTGAAATGCTTGGGTTTGTGACATGGCTTAACTGCCTCCCTAGATTCATTAACTCTAGAGGTTGTATCGAGCATTAATAGGTTGATCTGTTGGTGCAATGAAAATTGTCTATGCAACAATTGGTATCAGAGCCCGAGTCATGGGTTCAAACCCCTTGCTTGCGCTGGGGGATTGTTGCAAGGTGTGTGCCCTTGGTCCCCTTGTGTTGTGTAGCATAGATCTTGGGTTTGTGACATAGCTTAACCACCTCCCATGGATTCATTAACTCTGGCGATTGTATCTAGCATTAACAATTCGATCTTTTGGTGCAACGACAATTTTTTGTGCAACAAGATATCCATGTAAAATCCTCAATAGGTTTACCTTTCTATTTCACCAAATATTCTTCATAAATTTTATTCCTTGTAGTCTTTCAATTCTACTATTCAATTTTTTTCAACCTCTTCAACTTTTTGTCTTAGCATTTGTTCATTCAATTCAATTCTACACTTCCTTTTCTATTATTCTTTCATGATATTCATACAATCAACAAGATTAAATATTGGAGTAACCCCAAAATCTTCAAGTAACTCAACTTTATGCATTATTGGAACAGTCCCTACAGTTTTACAAAGTCCAAATTTCCTCATCTTCAACATTATATGTTCTTTGTAAAAATATTTTCTTCCTCAAATATACCATCATTTCATCTCCAACTTCATATTCCTTATGCCTTATTTTCCTATTAGTCTTTTCTTTATACTTATAGTTCACTCTTTTTAATTATTTTCTAACTTCCTCACGTAATCCTTCCATATGATCTACAAAATTATCTTCTTCAAAACTTCTAATTTATATATCTGTAATATCCCTTAATTATGATAGATTCCTTGGATTATGAACATACACAATCTAAAATGGTGTTTTTCCTATACTCATCCATTGAATTATTATATGTAAGATTTGCTTGTGCTAATGTCCTATCCTTGTCCTATCTTCTCACTTGACAACCATCTTATTAAGTTTCCTAACCTCCTATGTACTACCTTTTCTTGTCCATTTTTTATGGATGATACATTGATCTAAATTTTTTTTTTTTAATATTTTATTTCACAACATCCTCTTAAAATACTAAAAAATTTGGTACCTTTATTTGACACTATGCTCCTAGATAATCCATGCGTAATCTCACAATATCATTAAAAATTAAATCATCTATATGCAATGCATCATTAGTCTTCCTAAATGCTATGAAATATGCCATATTTGAAAATCTATTACCACAAGTGTGGAGTTGTACCTTCTCTATGTTCTTGGAAAACCTAAAATGAAATCCATGCTTATGTTATCCCATAGTTTCTTTGGAATCAATAATGACTAAAGTAAGTCATTTTAATTTCTACCTTTAGTAAATTGACAAATTTTATAAATTTAAATGTAAATTTTCATAGCCTTGTATATTTTTGGTTGATAATAATTCTCACATATCAATGCTATTGTCTTATCAACCCTAAAATGACCAACTAATCTACCACTATGTTTTTCCTCGATCAAAATTTCTCTCATAAACTTCTAGGAAGGAAAAAATGATTAGCCTTGATTTTTTTTAATTCTAAATCAAATAGTCCCACTTAGATATATTCATACTTAATGGTTCTTTACATTATTTTCATGCCCCAAAAAAATCAATATCATCCTCATACAAATTCTCCATTTTATAAAAGCTAATAACTTCAATTTTTATTTTGGACAACAAATTAGGTTTTATACTCAACATATCTACAATTCTATTTGATATGTAATTCTTATGCTCTAACACAATTTAACTTTGCACAAACTCAACCCATCTCACATGTCTATGATTTAATTTATATTGACTATTCAAATACTACAATGCTTGATGATCTCTAAACAAAATATATTTATCACGAAGAAAATAATGTATCCACTTCTTTAATGCTTGTACCATGAAATGGAGGTCTTGATCATGGAATGGATATTTTATATTGGCATCATTCAACTTCTCACTGAAATATACAACAAGGTATCCTTTTGGACTCAATATTGCTCTAATTTTTGTACCACTCCTATCATAATTAAGGGTGATCCCACAATATTGGTTTACAATTCCAGTGAGGAAGGAAAATTGCAAAAACACTCCTATGAATTTCTTTTGCTTTTTAGGGGTTCACATGAACTGGGGTGTTCGAATGGACCCAAAAGGGCTTCAAATGGACCCTGGTTTGAGCAAACCCTATTAGATGATGGGACCCACTTTTTTGGCATTTTTTTATAATGAAGACAATGGAAAATTGAATAAAAGGAGGGTTTGCTCGAACGAGGGTTCAAAGAACCCTGGTTCCAAGGGGGGTTCGCTTGAACCTGGGTTCATTCAAACCCCCCTTTTTTTCCCTTCTCCCCCTCTTGCACCAAATTTCTGCAAAATTTTTCCCTTTGAAGCTCGGGTTGAGGATGAAAATGGAGGAGACTTCACAGACCCAACTAGATGATGGTAGTCCTCAAAATGAGCTATCTATCGAATAATTTTAATATGTTTTGGTTTTATTATGTATTTTATTTTTTAGTTTGATTAAACATAGGTTTTTCACCGAAAATCAAGCTCTCTATTCTGCACATGTGGAAAAAATAGTAGATTATCAAAAAAAATTGGAAAATATTAGTGCACTAGATATTGATGTCCTTGATCCAAAAAAAAAGATTTCAATACATACAAAAAAAGTTATGCTTTAGCCACTAAATCATGTCTAAATTGTAAAAGGTTCTACTATGAAACTTAATTAAGAAAAAAAAATCAATGAAATTCTATGAAACCAATTCCATGCACTAGATATTGTAGTTATGAATCTAAATTAAAAAAAAATAGAATTTTATCCTTCATAGAAAAAATGTTATGTGTTAGCCAGTGATATCACTCTTTAAAAATGGTGTTTACTGTTAAAAACTAGTTATCAAAGGAGATGGAAAAGAAGTGCAATCTGATTCAAAAAAATTTGAAAAAAATATATTTAGAATCTATAGACAAAATGTCATAAATCACTAGTTTGCATCATCTTCAAATTCCTCACGATTTAGTCGTTATAGGTGCCCAAAAGTGAAGATTTAGTTAAAAAATTTTAGATCAATGTTAAGTTTGGCCAACAACTGTAAACCAGTATTGTGGTATCACCATTAACTTGAAATACTATCAAAATTCAATAATGCAAACACTAGTTATTTAGTTACCTTCTTCAATAATTCAAAACTTCTATTTACAACAAATTCCCATCTAAACTTCCTTTTATATGATCTCATTATATTCATTGTTAGTGCACATATACCAAGTTAAAATTTCTTATGAAATTTTAGGAGAAACCTACTAAACCATGAAAATTTCTTACTACATAAGGCTCCTAGGTGTAGGCCTATCAATTCTTATTTTACCTTCTTTAGATCCATCTTTAAACTTTCTACCAAAATTACAAATCTTAGATACATTGACTCATTATTCATGAAACCTCATTTCTTGACATTATCATCCATTTTTCTTCTCTTCATCTCTACAATCCTAATATAATATGCTCCTTGAGTTCTTCCTTCCATTCAAGGTTTTATAAATGAAAATAATGAAAATACAACACAAAGAACTAATTCCAATACAAATTTAATTATTAATTGTGATAAATAAAAATTTAAGCATATCCTCTTTACTATAGATTCCATCACATTAATTTGCCATGTTTATGTGTAAATTAATCATACCAAGACTTACAAACAAGGAATTTGGAAATATAAGTATAGTGAACTAGTTTAAATCAACCTAAATATTAAACTAAAACATGTAAATAGTAATCTAATTCTTATCCTACCATTTTTTCAAAGAAAATAACAAATATTAAGGAAAAAAAAGAAGGGTTAGGATAATATTGCATTACCCTAATTCTAAAACATAACTCTATAAAGTAGAAAATTCAAATAAAAACTAATCCTTTCTTGACTAGTCTTTATACATTCAAAATTGCAAGGTAGTATAATATTATATGGACAAGTTACCTATGAATAAAATTAAGTACAAGCACCATATTACATGAGTAGGTTGGAGACAAAAATCCACACACCCATCAATATTAAATATAGTATGGGTAACTTAATTTAGATTTGTCACACTTTGATGAATGATAGATATAAACTCGAGATATCATAAATTATTTTGTAAAACCAAGAAACATGAAAGAAAACTATTTATTAATCAAAGAAAGTGTCTAAAAAGAGCTTAATAAACTAGTTTTCCAACTTACAATGGAAAATAGTTAGTTATATATAGCCCTCCTATGATCATATCCTTGGTAGGTTATAATCATTAATGTCCAAAGATAGCCAAATACACATAATTCAACTCACACTCAACTTACCAAAAAAAAATGATCCTAAATCACCATGATAAGGCTTGTGCAATTAGTTTAGGCATTGCTAACACTATAATACATTTTTCATTAATTTTTTTGCAGCAATACCCTTCTAGAAAAAGGTTTTATCCTTTATACATAACAAGACATTTATTACAATGTCTAGATAAATTATGGATATCTCATTCCCATGGCTCCCTTACTCCAAATGGATCCATGTTAGTGCTCCCAAATGACTCCATAAACTCAATAGTCACTATATCCCATAATGACAATTAAGATACTGTAAGAGTTGGTATAGAATAACTCTACACCATGCAAGATTTGGCTAAATATTATAGCCACCCAAGATCTAGGAACTTCATGAAAGCACACGATAGATCAAATATGAAAGAATAATTATATTCTATCAAAGGATGCAATCAATATGATTTACATAGGAGACTACATGGTTATATAGCCAAGGTGAGACATAGGGTTAAATAGGATTATGACAAGTGTATTGATCCTATGACATGAGACAACTTATCATAACTACCTAGGAGACATGTGTTAAAAGTTAAAAGATAAGATAACATTTAATGACAACTAACACCTTATAGAAAGATTAGCTCCTAGGACCTAAGTACACTTAACATGTAAAAAGGACCTACTAATGAATAGATAGGCAAAACACCTATTTACACCAACACCCCCCTTAAGTGCAACTTAGGGAGTAGATTATTATGCAAATGACACAAAGATGGAACCTGACTATGAGGAAATATTAGGTACCCATATACAAATGCAAATGCAATCTCTCAAAAAAAAAGAAAAGGAGAAAACCCAATGGGAAAAAACTCCTCTCCAAAAGAGAGATAAAAACAAAATACTCTCAATGATGCATGAGAAAGACAAAACCCCATTCGAGGAAAAATACCCCCCATAAGAGAGAAGAAGAACATAGACCATGCAACCCCACCTCAATGTTGAGTCTCTTGCAATGATGGTAGAAGCTCGACATTGAATGTTGAAGATGATCCAATAGTGTCAAACAACATTCCTCCCCTTAGGAAGAAACAAAACCAAGATGGTATGTAGGATTTCTTCCCATTCTTGAAAGGAAGATATGGGAAGAAGAATGATGGATGTTATCTCTGAAGAATGCTCAAGTGTCTCCATGTCGATACCAAAAAAATTTCACACTCCAAACAGGCGTTCTAGGCCACATTATCAAAGAAGACAATCCAAAATCTCTAGAAATAATTGAAGAAAAAAATCCAAAGACAAGGATACCTCCTTTGAAGACAAAGAATCCTCCTCCAAATGTTGTCCAAAATAATCCACACTCACGTCAAACTACAAAGAATGATCATGCAAACAATGAACAAGAGGGTCAAAGTGTTCCCTCATAACAACTAAAGAAGGATCATCTCCATCAAAGAGAAGATGAATGAAATCAATGATGTCTCCCAAATTTTAAATGCAAGACTAAAAA
Organism: Sequoia sempervirens; assembly: GCA_007258455.2. Lineage (NCBI taxonomy): Eukaryota > Viridiplantae > Streptophyta > Pinopsida > Cupressales > Cupressaceae > Sequoia > Sequoia sempervirens. Next base: position 268,972 of record VDFB02367447.1, read on the forward strand.
AAAACTAGCAATGTTTGTCAAGTAGTCATCCTATGTAGCCATCTATGGAAGATGATGAATGTCTTGCTACACTAAATCACAAGGAGCCAAAACTGTGGAATCACAAGCATCATCAAGTACAAAAGTAGATGAAGGAGATGAGATCTCAATGCATATCATTTGACTACACTTATCATCTCCCATTGTGTCCTTAACACATGATAAAGTAGGAACACTAGATGATTCTGCCAATGTTGGATTACAAGAGTCCTCAACCTCAAGATGTTGACTCATAGATGAAGAAGATGAACCCTCTAAATTTGGATTAAGAGCCATAGAAATTGAAGTCTTTGTAGAGGATAAGGAGAAGGTTCTGTGTCATCAAAACTACCAAGCCTTTCCCAATGAGCAAGATCAATAACTATTTTATCATCAATTGGTCAAAACTAGGCAAGTGGAACAAGATAATTCGCAACAAGATCCTCTGGGAATGGAGGTCCATTCAAGTCTCCATACATCTCCCAAAGTCTAGTCATAAGGTCATGAGGGATATCAATACCATCAATGGCCAATTGTGTGTTAATAGCACAACTACAACCAATTACTCCTAGGATATGTTATGTCCCACACAACTTTCTTCCATTTAGATGAAGGTTTAGGAACAAGTCCATAGACATATGGAAAAATATTAAGCCACCTATAATGTGTTAAGATTCCATCTCGCCAAGACTTAAATTTCCAATGATTTAACTTGATTACAATAGGATGTTTGTTGATACCCATATTAAACTCCTCAATTTTAGTCACACAATAAACCAATCAAGAGACATAAGCCAAAAAAAGAAAAAGATTACCCCCCCCCAATTACTCAATCATCAGAACCCCCAAGTAATATATGATTTGACACTTTATATTTAGTGCGATAACAAGTGCCACTTACCAAAAACAACGAAGTGGACTTGATCTTAGAGCTTACAAATGTCAAATTTAGCTACAAGATCAAAGTAAAAATTTTACACAAGATGAGAAAAATATAATCCCACTACTAGAAAGTACACAAAAATTATGCACTTTCAAAAAAAATCACCCAAAAATGTTATCATAGGACCAAGAATAGAGCCTTGGAAGTTCCCACAATGAGAATGGATCAACAACACCTATGAGAATCTACAATTTCTAGAAAAAATAGGTACCAAAATAAAAAACCAGTCACACCATTGTGAAAAATGCAAAATTCTACTCCAAATAAAAAAAATCTTGAAAAAAGGAGGTCAGATGACTAAGTTATGGCCTTCCAAACTTGGACTACAAATTCAAAAACTGTAATGGAGAGGGGGGGCCAAATTTTCAAATGAATGTTGATGTCAGTAGATGGTGAGGTTAAATTTGATAGTTGCCTACTCGCCAAAATGGAATATGTCGTCAACTGTCAGAATATTCACAGGTACAAGAATATTCTCCCAGAATCTTTTCTTTGCGACATAATCATAAGGAATCTTAGTAGATTCTTTGGTTTATCACTAACACTAGAGATTTTTATGATCAACAAGACCAAAGGCCTACATGGCGGGCTCTAGCCATGCCATGTGGCACTTATTTTCACATCTTGTACTCTACATGGGTATTGCAGGTCTACGATACCTACCTAAGTAGGTACATATATTCCTGCTTTCTATATTTTTTTTATTAAAAATTTTCAAACAAAAACCTATTGAAACCAAAAAATTTCACTTGTGACCCAAAAAATTTCCGTCAATAGATTTTTTTGACCATGATGACCACTTTATTTATGAAGTGACCGTATGATTGTATGAACGACCAAATGGGGCAATTTTTTGCTCAAGCTCTAGGTGAAGTGCTCGGATTTGGATGATTTGACATTAGATCTTGGGGTTTTTGGGCATCCTGGACAAGATGTTAGGGTTGATTTTGACCCAAAATTCTCCAAAATTGTAGATACCTCCTAGATCTAGCATCCACTCTTTAGCTTCAAAAGGAAAAAAATGACTTTCTCAAACCCTTTGAACTCAATGGTTAGATCATATTTGTACCAAAAAGCTTTGATTTTAGTTTGAAATAAAAATCCACAAAGAGGAAACCCCTAAATATGGTATTTCTTTCAATATTTTATGATTCTCCCGATCATCATTTGATGCAAGAGAAGGGCATACTCAACTTTTCAAGATCTAGCAATATTTGCAACCTAGATCTATCAATAAAGACTAACAAGAAGCAATCCCACAAGCTCTGATACCATGCAAGAATTGGTATAGATTATCTCTACACCATGGAATATTTAGTTGAAGATTATAGCCACCCAATATCTAGGAACCTCATGAAAGCACAAGATAGATCAAATATGAAAGAATAATTCTATTTTATCAAAGGATGCAATCAATATGATTTACATATGATACCACCTGGTTATATAGCCAAGGTGGGACATAGGATTAAACAAGATTAGGATAAGAAACTCTCCAATTATACTTGAGTGTTGAATATTTGGCTAGAGAAACTATCATTCTTTTCGATAACCTTAGATAAATGGTCAATGATTCATAAGGAATAGAAATTTTACACAATCTATCTCATATAGTAGGTTCTAATATCTCGACAGTAGCTAGATGCACTCAAATTCTCAATAATTCTCAAAATCAAGTTGGAACACAAGTTTCCTCTCCCACGATCATATCTTATATTTCTACTTTCACTCCTCCAGTCATAACATCTACTACACAATATAGTAATGGTCTTCGCACTAGTTTGGGGATTTCATGTGAGAATCCTTATAACTTTGTTCCACCATATACCACACTCCTATTAACTTATCCAAATATAAATTTGGTCTTCAAAATTCAAAATAATAATCTACCCACCATTAAAAATAGTCCTACACATTCTAGAAACTCTCAACACATGTCACCAATCGATCATGTCATAAACCAATTCTTGAAAAACATGTCTTCATTGCAACAACAAATTTCCAACATGAACCAAAATCATTCACATTCCAATCCTCCAACATACCTTACCCGTAGCCCATTATCATTTGCCATTTTAAAAACACAAATCCCACAAAAAATTGAAATACTAAAATTTGAGAAATATAGTGGAAAGGGAGATCCTAATAATCATCTATATGTATTTATTTAGTGATTTCCTCTTTGAAGATTCTCTCTTAGCCAAAAATTTTCCCCAATCATTTAAATGCATGACCTTGGATTGGTTTTTCTTATTACCCAATAACTCAATCACCTCTTTTTCACAACTTATCAACGAATTCCTTCAACACTTCCAAGCCAACATTGGACCTCAAGTCACACTAACTAACTAGGTTCATTATAAACAAGGATCTAAAGAAAAAGTAATTGATTTCACATGGAAATACCAAGCCCTCTACTCTCAAATTTCATATTCCCTCCCGAATATTGATGTACAAAGGGTATTCATTGGTAATTTGCAATTGAAAATTCAAGATAATATTCTATTAATGAGATATCCTTCATTCATATCTATGCATGAATCTTTGTGACTATCAAATATCGATTAGCCAATATGAAGGTTCATCCTCCTCAACTCCTAGTGATCAATTTGAAGTTATTCCTACACCTAATTATCAATCATTTAAAAATTAAAATTAAAATTTCATCAAGATAAATCCCCCTCCTTAAAATAATATCCAAACACAATTTTTAGATGTGGCACCCTTTCCTGCTGTAGACACCTAAATTTGGACACTTAATTTATCCAAATTTATCCACTTTTCATCTAAGCATCCCCTTATCTGCATTAATTAAGTAATATCACTATTATTTAATTAATATCTCTAAATTTCTTCTAATCCCTAAGGTATCTAGTTAAATAATTAAATACCTTCCCCCTTTCATCAAATGAATTAAATAAATATGACATTTCTTTAATTCCTCATATGTCACATCCTCCATCATTTTTATCTAATCTTAATTATTCTCCTAATCTCATCATTAGGGATGTGCACATGCATAATCCTTGATTAGGATGTGTCACATCCTCCAACTTTTTCAAGTTGACCTTTAATCTCTTTTAGCCACCTAACCCTCCTCTAATCCTTCATTAACTAGCCTAATCAACCTCTCAAGGAATTTTTAATTCCTTTTATCCTTCCAAAGAATATTAAATTATTTTTTCTCTTCCCCATGTGATCTTTGACTTGTCACATCAAGTCACATGCGAACTCTCCATAATCTCCCACTTTCCTCTAATCTATCATTAATTTGTCTAATCAAGTATTTGCACAACCTTAATCACTTAATTAGGTCAACCTAATCTTCATGTCATGTGTCCTAAGTCAACCCTATTAAATGTTTTTTATTTTTGGAGAAGGCACCCCTTTCCCCATGTGAATTTTTAATTCACATTTAATCCCCAAATGCATGTCAAAGAATTTTTAATTCTTTCTCTCATTCCCATGTGGATATTTGAGGAATTTTTAATTCCTCACATTTCCTCTCCCCCACATGGGGACAAGGACCTCCTTTATGAGGAGATCTTGTCCAATCCCAAGGTACTATGTACTACCTCCATGTCATGTACTCTCCTTCCAACTCATGTACACATCATCATTTTCAAGCCACTTCACATGCCACATGTCAAAATGTGAGGGCTTGTGAGTTCTCAACTCACCTTAGCCCTACATCTTGATCTTGGTGGATCAATCTCAACCATCCATTTCCCTAGAGAATTCAAAATTCTCTATAAATCCCCCCTCTTTTCTCTCATTTTGAGGGGAGATCATTTATGCTAGCCAAACTCTTGCAAAATTTTCTCTTGATCCATACTTAGCCAAATTATCATACTTGCATTCATTTTCACTCATTTTACATCCTCATCTCATCTCATAGCTTGCATCTCTTGCCACCAGAGGAGCATACACTACATCAAAGATCAAAGGGCCAACCAAAGAATTGATTTGAGACAAGGTGAAACAACTTCATTTGTTATCTTTGCTTTGTTTTTGAATCCAACTAGGCCAATCTTGAGGTGTAGGGTGTTTATAGTTGTTATTTGCACTCTTTTGTTTGTTTCTCATTTTTTAACAATTATTTCCACCCTATCACATTTCTGGCACGTCCGGTGGGACCCACAAACGGGTCTCTTTCTTTCATGTTTGTTGTTTTTTTACTTTTTGCAGGTGTAAGTTGCAGAGGGGCCGACTTGACCTACAGACAGGCAGACCCGACCATCTAGGGGCAGACCTAACCTTTGTATAGGCGGACCTAACCTCTACCCAGGCAGACTTGACCTTCAGGGGCAGACCTACCCTCCACAGACTCCAAAATTTGTCTTTTTGCAAATTTTCATAAAGGGGCGGACTTGACCTCTGCACAAGCAGACCTGACCTTTGCGCAGGTGGACCTGACCTCTGCACAAGTAGACCTGCCCTCCAGACAGGCAGACCTTCCCTCCAAACAGGTGGACCTGACCTAGACAACTTTCTCCAGAAGGTGAATTTTAGTTTTCAACACCTTTTTTGGTTATTTTAAGTGTTTCTAACCCCCTAACATAGGCACATAGTTTAACTAGGGGTGTCAATTAACCTTGTTTGTGGTGCTTGTTGGTAATCTATTTGACGTATCCAATCCCCTTGCGCCATTTGGTGATCCTGGGTGATGAGAAATCGTAGCTTACCAAGTCTTTTGAGTCATCCTCTTTTGCTTTTCTTAGTGGGACCTACTTGGAGATTTCATCACCCCAAGGGATGATTCCAACCACTTGTATCAACGAGGTATATAAAGGAGGGAGAGCAAAAGATGTACCTCAATCCAACCACATTGTAATTGGAAAAGTGTTGGGATGACATGAAGAGTTGGTCTGAGCCTCTAGTATCTTGCTAAGGTTCCCGACTCACGCTTGTAACGGGTTGGTGTTCACGGTTTGGGCCTCATGTACTGGGTGTATATCGAGGACTCCTTAGCAACCATGTTCATCCTAGAATAGAAGAATTTGTCAGCCATCCCCCTTTCTACTAATCTTAGGATTGTGTTGTTTGAATTGTCTTCTTTGTGCAAAACCAGTAATTTTTTGTTTAGCCATATCCTTTTGATTGATGTTTGTTGTGTTTTGAGTCATTTTCCTTAGTCATCTTTTCAAAAGTCAAGTTTAAACCTCCTGACAGGCGGACCTACCCTCTAGGGGTGGACCTGACCCATTCGGGGGCGGACTTGACCTATAAACCAGTCCTTGGGAGCCTATTTTATCCAAATTTGACCAACTTTTTCTCCATAGGTAGACCTGCCCTCCCGACAAGCAGACTTTCCCTCTAGGGGCGGACCTGACCCATCCGAGGGCAGACTTGACCTATAAACCAATCCTTTGGAGCCTGTTTTAGCCAAATTTGACCAAATTTTGCTCCATAGGCGAACTTTCCCTCCTGATAGGTGAACCTTCCCTCCCGACAGGCAAACTTTCCCTCCAGGGACGGACCTGACCCATCCAGGGGCAGACTTGACCTGTAAAGTAGTCCTTTGGAGCCTGTTTTAGCCAATTTTGACCAACTTTTGCTCCATATGTGGACCTAACCCTCTGACAGGTGGACCTGACCTCCAGGGGTGGACCTGACCCTTCACCAGTCAGTTTTATCATCCGTTTTGTCATTCTAGACACCCGTTTCATCGTATTGTGCGCTCATTCAGTCGTTTCGATCATTCGTCTACTCGTTCCATGTAAACGTTCACCCATTTCAAACCTTCGTCTATTGTCTTGAACTCTCATTCTGCCATTTTGATCATTCATTTACTCATTTTGAGTAAACATCCATCCATTCTAAATTTTGAGCATCCATCTCCTTGTTTCGTGTGCCCAAACAACTTTTTTTACCATTTTCACCCAGGGGTGTACCTACCCCCTGCATAGGCGGACCTGCCCCTATACAGGTGGACCTGCCCTACAAGCGGACCTTCCCCCTTGCACAGGTGAACCTGCCCCTTGCACAGGTGGACCTGCCCTACAGGCATACCTGCCCCCTACACAGGCGGACCTACCCTTGTACAAGCGGACTTGCCCTACAGGTGGACCTGCCCCCCTGCATAGGCAAACCTGCCCCTGTAAAGGTGGACTTTCCCCCTTGTACAGGAAAACTTTCCCTGTAGGCAGACCTACCCCCTTGCATAGGCGGCCCTGACCTCATCCAGGGGCGGCCCCACCCTTCAAACAACATTTTCCACCCATCGTTTAGTTGTTTCAAACACCCGTTTTCCTGCCATCAACACTTTTCTGAAGGTCATCGTTTCATCACCAAAATCACATAAGTGCTAATTAGAACCTCATTAAAGTCCATATCCATCATCGGATCATCCATCCCAATCACCTAGACTTTGTTTCGAGAGGTTTGATTTTTATGCCAAAACTTCCAGAGGCCATAACTTTTGACTCAGGTGTCTGTTTGAGCTTAAATTTTATGGGTGGTTGCGTTATGAAGTGGCATGTGGATTCCCAACCCCCATTTTGCCACATTTTCGGGGCCTCAAACTTTCATCTTGACCCTCAAAATTGAAATTTAGTGTTTTTTTTTTAGTTTTTGAAAAATCGTTTTCGTTAATAACTTGGAATGCATGTCTCAAATTTGGGATGTTAGTTGGAAATTCATCCTATCTTAGTTTTGGGTTTTTTTGGGACAAAACTGGACTCTCAAAAGTATGTCCGTGAAGTTTCCTAAAATGGAAAATTTTGACAATTTTTGAAAATTGCCAAATTTGGAAAAATCTGATTGTCAACACCTTACGTCCTTTAAACCCTGAAATTTGGTGTAGAATCAATCCCATCACATCCTCCAATAATTCTAGGCTTCAATCCAATCCTAATCTGAGCTTTAATCTAATCCCAATTTGAGCTTAACCAAAACCCTAGTCTGAGCTTTAGTCCATCTGCAGTCAAGATCTTTGGATATCGAAACAAATCTTAAGATCCTTCTCTCCATCTTCTTCAAATTTGTCCTATTCATCCTTTCGTCCATTCCACAAGTCAACCTCCCAATCCGAGTATTCACTCATTCATTTTGATCAATTGTTTACTCGTTTCAACCTTTTATCCATCCATTTCGAACATTCATTCCTACTTTTCCAATCATCTGTTTACTCATTCTGAGTAAACATTCATCCATTTCACCCCCTCTGTCATCATTCTGAACTATCGTTTTATTGTTCTGATCATCCGTTTACTCGTTCTGAGTAAACGTTCATCCATTTCACCCCCTCTTTCATCATTTTGAACTATCGTTCTATTGTTCCGATCATTCGTTTACTCATTCTAAGTAAAAGTTCATCCATTTCACCCCCTCTTTCATCATTCTGAACTCTTGATCTATCATTCTGATCATTTTTTTACTCGTTCCGAGTAAACATTCATCCATTTCACCCCCTTTTTCATCATTCTGAACTCTTGATCTATCATTCTGATCATTTGTTTACTCGTTCCGAGTAAACATTCATCCATTTCACCCCCTCTTTCATCATTTTGAACTCTTGTTCTATTGTTCTGATCATTCGTTTACTCATTTTGAGTAAACGTTCATCCATTTCACACCTCCTTTCATCATTTTGAATTCTCATTCTATCGTTATGATCATTCGTTTACTCGTTTCGAGTAAACATTCATCCATTTCAAACCTCCTATCATTTTGAACTCTTGTTCAACAGTCTCGATCATTTGTTTACTCATTCTGAGTAATCTTTCACCTATTCCAAACCTTCATCTTCTCATTCTGAGAATCATTCATCTATTCTAAACAGTCGTTTACTCATTCTGAGTAGTCGTTCATCCATTCAGGTCAATCGTTTACTTGTTTTGAGTATTCATTCATCCATTTTTATCATTCGTTCCTCCAATCAAATCCCTTGAACTTCGTCTCGGGTTATTATCCAAATTGACCTAAGTGTCTGATCTGATCGTCATCATCAACATCAGCTTAGGATTGTCATTTTTCCTGAGTTAGTTAATCATCATCCTCAGCCCAATCAATCCATTTTCAATCTCAAAGTGGATTTGGTGCCGCAATCATCCATTGATCCTTTAATACAATCAATCAGTATCCTACGTCACCTAGGGTAATCTCTAAATAGGGTTTACAGTCCCTTTCGTCATCCTATCCGATCCATCAATTGATCTTATCAATCATCGATCAATCTTATTTAATCCAATCCAATCACACCCCTATCCAATCACCTTCAACCCAATCAATCTACTTCCATCTCAAAGCAGATTCAGTGTCATAATCATCCTTTGATAATCAAATCCAATCATCAGAATCAATCTTATTTAACCCAATCAATCTACTTCCATCTCGAAGTAGATTCAGTGTCATAATGATCCTTTGATAATCAAATCCAATCATCAGAATCAATCCCATCACATCATCCAATCATCCTAATATGAGCATTAACCTGAATCCTGATTTGAGCTTTAGTCTGTTCCCATCCAAAATCTTTGATCCATCCTCTTTATCCTTTCATCATCATGAATCCTTATCCTCCATCAATAGTAGTCAAAGGAAACCCTAATTACATCAACAATGATAACGAAATTCTTGTCAATCAAGCAGAATATGACATAGATCCTCTTGACACTATCATTACTAGTAAGCTTTCTCCGCCCGCTTTCCAAAATCCAATCACGCCTTTGAGTTATCTCGTTATGTATTCATCCATGCCTAATCATGATCCTTATGCTACCTTTGACAAGGGATATCCATCATATCTATCATATCCTTCATCTATATCATCCTCGTATCCAACACCTGTATCCTCTCATCCTAGTCTGCCATCACAATACCCCTATCCTAATCCCCTATCCACATTCTCCTATCTCAATCCTTCATCCACATATACCCACTACCCTCATCTTCCATACCAATATTCTCACCCTAATCCAACATCCACATCAACTTATTATAATCTAACATCCACATCTTCTTATCCTAATTCGACATCCACATTTCCCTATCTCAATTCGCCACCTCAATCTTCCCATCCTAATCTACCATCCCAATACCCTTACTACAATCCACCACCCACATCCTCATGTCCTAATTCACCATTCCAATACCCCTATCTTAACCCTTCATCTAATCTTAATCCCCTATCTATTCCTAGTCCTGCATCCAATCTCGTTCCTCAATCAAATCCTAGTCCACCAATCCCTAGTCATAATCCCCCACCAATCCATAATCTTTCATCCACTCCTACCATGCCATCTCAACCTAGAGTATTCAATTTTTTCACTCCAGAAGTTCTCCAAGGACTTATAACAAAGAAGACATCTCCCACTCCACACCCTGAAGTTGTGGAATCATGCCATCCCGATCCATCATCTACAGTCACTAGTGATGAGACCTCTCTCCAACTCACACCTATCATTGATGCTGCCACCCCTAGCACCACTCACACCATTGAAACCATCACACCCACCGAATCCATCGAGCCCCCATCTCCCACTTTGAGAGCCACCAAACCCATCAAAGATACCCAAATCCAATTCACTTCTTCAAGTCCTAGTGTCACTAAAATCCATTCCCATGAATGTTTTGAATCCTCCATCCCTCCATCTTCCCCACTTGAAGAGTCCCACCAAGACTCCATTATCATGCCTCCTACACATGACGAGTCATGCCAAGAGTCTAATCCAAAGCATGCCAACATATCCCCTTCTCCAGATCAAGATCCTACCATCCCATCTAGTCCACCTCAAGATCACAGTCCTCCATCCATTCCATCCCCTGATCCCCTTGTCATTCAAGATTCCACCACTCCATCTCCATCTCCATCGCATGAGCCCATTATGACAAATACAGATCCTATAATATCCCCTAATCCCTCTCATGATCCCCCATCATCGCTTAAAACTGCTATCCCCACACCGCTTGCATATCCCCTTGGTACTCTCACATTCTTCCATGGTGGCCTCCTGGTAGAAGAAAAACACAGTGTATATACCACCCATCATCCTCCACCTAATAATGGAATCGCATCATGTTTTCAGAATAACACAAATCCTATCATGGATCGCATGCTCAAGAAGATGAACTATCAAGGCAAAGGTCTAGGCCTTCATGATCAAGGTATTTTAGAGCCCATCCAAGTCAAAGAACAAATTTGCATGCAAATTCTTGGACCTATTTCCCAAGACTCACAATCTAAATATGTTAGTACAACCTCTAGACGTCCTCAACGAGCATTTTTCCAAAAGAAATGTCGGATCTTCCCATTGCTCCACTAGATCATATGATGCCATCCCTCCTCCTTTATCGTATCGCCACAAAACAACCGTCCATATTCCTCCTTCATTTGCTCCATCCATTTTGGGTCCTTACATCCCTCCATCCACCATCTCCCATCCTTCATCTACTCCATCCATCTTGGGTTCTCATGTCCCTCCACCCACTTCATCCGCTTTGGGTCCATATATCCTAAGATCACCTCCTCTATCTCATCCTTTCAGCCATCCAACACCTATCCATGTCATCCATCATAAACATCCTAATCAGGATCAACAAAGGCACATACCTACACATTCTCCATCTACACATAATCCTCATAATTTTACCTCCATTTCTCTATATCATCCATATCCTTGCACCCATCCCATTGCTACTAAAAGCACTTTGGATTCTAAAGAAAAAATACATAAATCCAAACATCCACATGAATCTAAAGCTCCCCATGTCCCCTCTAAAATACATGGTGAAGAGAAGAAAAATCTAAATCCAAATCAAATCCGTAGGCCACAAAGGCCCACCAAAGCAAAGATCAAAACCATGTGGATCCCAAAGAATAAAGATGCAATGCCTTCAAATGAAAAATTTGTGACAACATCCAACATTTCTCATCCAAAGGCTAATCATTTTCATCCTCCATCTCCTAAATTTGTTTTGGGTCCCTATGTCATGAAATTCACCATTCCATCTCCTCCATTATCCCCACATTCTCCATCCATTAATCCTCTTATCTTTTCACATCCACCACCACATGTGCCAATGTTGGTCCTAAACACATCTCCCCATCACATATCCACCCCATCATTCCATTCATATGCTTTCCAACATCCCACCCATTATCCCTCGTATCTCCCCTCTCAAATCCCTCAAATTCATCCTCTTGCATAATCCATTTCTCCTAATAAGATTGTACCAACATCCAACAGTCGATTCAAATATGGGCTCTTAACACCTTGTATGGAACTTGATGCTTGAGTCCTTCATCCATATCCTTATCACATGTCTTCTAAATCCACTTATTCGCATCCCTATCTTTATCCATCTCCTTCCGCATGCTATCTGAAAAGTCAAAAAACCCAAAAACAAAGTCAAAAAAATCCAAAAATGTCAAAAAATCCAAAAATGTAAAAATAAAAATTAAAAAAATAAAAATAAAATAGTAAAGAGAAATAATCCATCCAATGGTGAAAACTTGGCAAACAAGCGCCTTGGATAAGTACCATGATGAAAACCTAGAAAACAAGCATCATGTGTACATTCCCATCTGCAGTTGGGGGCAGCTTCCTAATATGCATTCCCTCCATCCGCTATGCTTCCTGCTATGCACCCGTCTTCTTGCTATATGTCATTTTCATTCATCCACTCCATCCTACCTATCTTACACATCCTACTTGGCATATCTCATTTGTCCCAATCCTTCCATCCTCCTTGTGATCTTGATAATGATAGGGGAAAACATATAAACATGCTTTGGACACCTCTTATCATATATTCCCCTCATCCGCACACTATCCTAATCCTCATTCGCACTTGTCTACCTTCCTTATCCACCCATCATGCTACCTTCAATATCCCTTCCTTATCCATGCATCCTATCTTCATCCATCTCACTCCTTTATTTTCCTATCCTTCTCTATTGCATCCTTCATGCCTCCTTGCACATGACATATCTAGAGTGGGGGCATTTATCTTCTTTTGTGATATAGTCCTTGGAGACATCATTCATTCCATCAGAGCAATCCCGTCCATTTCCCCATCCTCATTTCCTTATCATTAAATCCATCTCCCCATCCTTATCTTCCTATCCTTCCATCATAGCATCCCTTTTCATCTATCCATTTGGTAACCTTTTCCTCATCCAAATCCTTATCCCTCTATCCAATCCATCCAAACAATCCTTTTCCTCCCCCATCCTCTACCCTCATCCCATCTCATAATCCCTTGTCATTGGTATCTTGCTATAGGCTACTCCCCATGCAATCCAATGCCATCTATCTTATTGTCCTCACTTCTGCTTCTTTTGCACATCTTTTCAATCTCCCCTCCTTTTTCATCCCTCATCTCTCCATCATATCATCCTCCCAATTCATCTTTTGATGATTAGATAACTATCCCATCCCTGAGCTTTGTGTAGTCACCATCCTACAATCCAATCTAATAGGTCTATCATGTCCCATCGTGTCGGTCCAATCATTTTTATCCCTATATCTAGGGTTATCTCATCATCCTTTATCCATCATTTGTCTTTGGCCTTTTGTTGAACTATATTGCCCCTGCGCTTTCATGTAGGAAAGGTTGATCATTTAATCCGCCCTCGGTGCTTTGTCTGTCCAATCCTTTATCATCTATCATCGGTATTTCTTCTTTTTCCATCCTATCATCCATCGAAGTCTTCATCATGGTCTGTCATCAACCTTTTATCGAACTATGAGGGCTCTGTGCTTTCACGTAGGCAAGGCTAATCTTTGATTGGCCCCCGAGCCCCTAGGTCTTTAGGGTGTCATTCTTGTGTCATGTCTCTTGTGTCATGTCGTCAAACTATGCCCATTTATAGCTGGTTCTTAACAAACAAGATTCACTTGTATCAACAGATCCAATCGGTTCTGAATATCCTGCATCATATCGATCTTTCAGTTTAGTATCCATCATTGGTCTCAACAGGATGCATCCTTCCTAACATACCTTATCAATCCCATCCATCCCCTTGATCCTATGGCAAAGGACATTTGAAATTTATAGAGATATTTTGATGCTTTTGGATTTTTTTTATCATTTGAGCTCCCTATCATCACTTGTCATGGTCGCCTTGATCCATCATATCATGGTGTGCTTTGACTAGTCAACATAGGGGCGTATCTTGATCTTTGCTTTGTTGTTGTCTTCTCGGTTGTCCCACGTAGTACCCACCAAGATCCCTGAGGTCTTGTGTTATGCTGGGGCATCCTTGTGTGCTTGTGGTTATCCCAATACCTATCCCAACCAAGGTCATCACGACTTTGGGGTGTTGGGATAGCCTTCTTGTTTGTTGTGTTTGTTTCATGCATTAGACACTAATCTTCCTTGGTCATCTATACCTTGGTGTGTCATGTCTTTTGCTATAATAAAAATCAGTGCTCCTAAAGATGGAAAATTGCATTTGGATTGCATTTCATCTCCATCCTCTCATCTATCAAAATCCCCCCCATCCATTCATCCTTCATCACTCTTCCCTCCCAATCTCCTATTGCCTTTTCATCCTTTCTTACCCATCCCTTTGCATCATCTTCCTCATATAACCCTTGCATCATATCCTCCATTTTGATAGCACACCCATGTTCTCTTGAACCCACATGTCCTCTCGAGGGGGCATCCTTCATCCCTATCTTTCATCTTCTCACCCATCATCTTCCTTCCTAGTCAATCCTTTGATGAATGGGGCATATTTCCCAATCTAACCATCTTCTTCTAGGTTCTATGTTTTAATATTCTTTGAAATGATGCTAATTCGTAACACCATCTCAAAGAGGGGAAAAATGTAGACACCTAAATTTGGACACTTAATTTATCCAAATTTATCCACTTTTCATCTAAGCATCCCCTTATCTGCATTAATTAAGTAATATCACTATTATTTAATTAATATCTCTAAAGTTCTTCTAATCCCTAAGGTATCTAGTTAAATAATTAAATACCTTCCCCCTTTCATCAAATTAATTAAATAAATATCACATTTATTTAATTCCTCATATGTCACATCCTCCATCATTTTTATCTAATCCTAATTATTCTCCTAATCTCATCATTAGGGATGTGCACATGCCTAATCCTTGATTAGGATGTGTCACATCCTCCAAATTTTTCAAGTTGGCCTTTAATCTCTTTTAGCCACCTAACCCTCCTCTAATCCTTCATTAACTAGCCTAATCAACCTCTCAAGGAATTTTTAATTCCTTTTATCCTTCCAAAGAATATTAAATTCTTTTTGCTCTTCCCCATGTGATCTTTGACTTGTCACATCAAGTCACATGCGAACTCTCCATAATCTCCCGCTTGCCTCTAATCTATCATTAATTTGTCTAATCAAGTAGTTGCACAACCTTAATCACTTAATTAGGTCAACCTAATCTCCATGTCATGTGTCATAATTCAACCATATTAAATATTTTTTTCTTTTTGGAGAAGGCACCCCTTTCCCCATGTGAATTTTTAATTCACATTTAATCCCCAATGCATGTCAAAGAATTTTTAATTCTTTCTCTCATTCCCATGTGGATATTTGAGGAATTTTTAATTCCTCACATGTCCTCTCCCCCACATGGGGACAAAGACCTCCTTTATGAGGAGATCTTGTCCAATCCCAAGGTACTATGTACTACCTCCATGTCATGTACTCTCCTTCCAACTCATGTACACATCATCATTTTCAAGCCACTTCACATGCCACATGTCAAGATGTGAGGGCTTGTGAGTTCTCAACTCACTTTAGCTCTACATCTTGATCTTGGTGGCTCAATCTCAACCATCCATTTCCCTAGAGAATTCAAAATTCTCTATAAATCCCCCCTCTTTTCTCTCATTTTGAGGGGAGATCATTTATGCTAGCCAAACTCTTGCAAAATTTTCTCTTGATCCATACTTAGCCAAATTCTCATACTTGCATCCATTTTCACTCATTTTCCATCCTCATCTCATTTCATAGCTTGCATCTCTTGCCACCAAAGTAGCATACACTACATCAAAGATCAAAGGGCCAACCAAAGGATCGATTTGAGACAAGGTGAAACAACTTCATTTGTTATCTTTGCTTTGTTTTTGAATCCAACTAGGCCAATCTTGAGGGATAGGGTGTTCATAGTTTTTATTTGCACTCTTTTGTTTGCTGCTCATTTTCTAACAAGTATTTCTGCCCTATCACACCTGCAACCTCCTATTAATTCAAACCAAGGGATCAAAAAAATTCATAATCACCTAACTCTCTTCATTTCATTATGATACAATTTCTTAATAATAATTTGATTCAACTTCCTCCTATTCATCTCGTAGACACCACCAAACCTTTACCACCTCATTATAATACAAAATCCTTCTTTCAATATCATTGTACACCTATGCATGATACTAAGTGATGTATGTGTCTTAAGCACCAAGTGAAAGAACTCATTGAATCTAATATCATCTAGCTAGCTGGTGTGAATGATAAAGAGAATAAATCATTTTTACCCCCTGATTAAAACTTATAAAATTCTACCAACCCATTACCTAGCCACTCCGCTAACCTTGTAGAACAAATTGATGTTGTGGAAAATGATGAAAATATACTAGAACCTAATATATTCACCATGATAGATGTACATCCTCCCCAAGACCAACCTAATCTTCTACTAAATATCACCTTCACTCATATTGATGCTTTTATGAATGTACCTGATGGTCCTCTCTACATTATTGGTATAATTAATGATAAACCCACATGGGGAATACTCTTTTATCTAGTATACTTAATGAATATGATGACAAAAGAATTTCTTTATATTCATGAATTATACCAAGACAAATATGAATAATAAAAAGTCTCAGTGAGAGCACACGATGGTTCTACCCATCCTACAATTGGTTCCTTAAACTTTCCCATCCAAGTTGGACCTAATAAGTTGGATGTTCTTTTACTATAATCCCTATCTTGGATCAATTTTGTGTGAAGTTAGGTCATCCATGGATTTCTTCCATGAATACAATTATGTTTGTTATGCATAAATGTCTTAAATTTATATTTGAAGGACAAACACATACTATTTACTATAGTAGGTTTAAGCCATTATCTCTTCATGGAAAATTCTCCCTTGACTGATTTTGGCCACAACCAACCCAACCCACTCGACCCCATAAGGTTTTTTTCTTTTTATCATATCAAAAATTCAAATCTAATCATATTTCCCAATTATCCCTTACTAACATCTCATCCATGCTCCAATCGTTACCATCAGGGGTCCTGGATCTCCTATGGCTATGATGGTTATTCCTCCTACTCCATAGGTAGTGAATGAACCATGGCCCAAACCGAATATCCTTCCTTGAACCAAATCATTTGGAATCTATTTCATGGTTCCCCCTCTGCAGTCCTATCTAGGATCATGAGACAATCACTCGACATAGTCTACATCTTCCCACACTTCAAGGGTTACTTTTATACCTCCTAGAGAGAAGCAATTTGTTGTGCAAAGTTATCCCTCTCCTATAGTTTTCCAATCTTATATGGTTCCTTCAATTCCTCCTTCAAAGGGAGAAAATAAACCAATGTTGGAAAACATACCAATTCCCCCTCTATAAGTTCAAGCTCATGTATGATGAAATTTAAATGCAAAGGAATGATAGAGACAATGTTGTGCTATAAATCATCAACTTGCTAAAGGCATTAAATCTTCAACTAATGACCTCTCATCCACACAACCAAATTCTAATGAGAATCCTCCCACCCATCCATCTTCGCCATCACCCAACTCCACCCCATCTTTGTCATCAAAACATGAAATTGAACCTTATCTTTCCCAACCATACAAGAGACTAAAAATATCTCCACCTTCCCCACCATTTAGTCCAAAAGATACTCACATGGTTGATAGTGCTCACAATCATGCCAATAGCACTAGAATAACACCCATTTTGGTATATTGCAACATAGATTTTGATGATAACATGAATGAATAATAAGAAGATCATAAATAATTATCTCTTATGTTTGCAAAATCAATGAATTTAGCTAGGGGTAAGCATGAT
>VDFB02367447.1:287048-301642 GCA_007258455.2 Sequoia sempervirens
GTTTTATTTTTGCTTTAAAATCCCATTTGTCAGCACGTTTTGAAATGAAAGATTTAGGTGCAACAACGTATATTTTGGGTATGGAAATCAGAAGGGATAGGGAAAGTAGAAAGCTTTGGCTCAGCCAGAGTAAGTATATTAATACTGTCCTTGAGAGATTTAGTATGAAATATTGCAAGCAGTTAGTTGTTCCAATGTTGCAGGGAATGAAGCTATATGTTGGAGATTTTTCGATGTCTCCTAATAAGATGCAGGACATGACCAGGGTACCTTATGCAAGTGCAGTTGGAAGTTTAATGTATGCAATGGGAGTACTTAGTCGGTTTATGGCTAATCCAAGAAGGCCATATTGGGATGCTGTGAAAAGATTCTTTAGGTATTTGAAGGGTACCTCGAAGTATGCTTTGTGTTATCATGGAAAATCGGTTGGATTAAAAAAGTCTCTTAGCATTCATGGGTATGTGGATTCTAATTGGGAAGGGGACATTGACAACAGAAGATCCACCAGTGGATACATCTTCATGTTATTTGGTGGTGCAGTGAGTTGGATGAGCAAGCGACAGGCTCTAATCACTTTATCTACTACTGTGGCAGAGTATATGGCAGCAACACATGCCTACAAGGAAGCCATTTGTCTTAGACATTTGTGTTCTAGAGTTGGGATTAATGCAAGGTAGATTACGATTTACTGTGACAGTTAGAGTGTTATTTGTTTGGCAAAAAATCCCACTTTCCATGCCGGGATGAATCATATAGATGTTTAGTATCATTTCATTTGTGATATGGTGGAAGATGGAAAGGTTAATCTGAAAAAAGGTGAATACTCTGGAGAATGTCATTGATGCATTGAAAAAACCTGTAAGCATAGACAAGTATAGGTGGTGTGCCAGTTCAATGGGCCTTGGGGCCTATGACTTTCAATAACTTTGAGTTTGGAAGAAGCCAGTAAGTCTTCATCAAGTGGGAGATTGTTGGAAAATCTGCCTCAACTTGCTAGCTTGGAACTTCCCTTAAAGCTTGGCATTTTTCCCTTTATCGGCCTTCATGTCGTGGGATTGCTGAATTTCTGAACTTTGGAACTCATGTCGTGGAGTTCTAGAAATTCATAACTTTCCAACATATCGCTAGATCATAGAAAGTTGGAACTTTGGAACCTATGTCGTAGGGTTCTTGAGTTTCATAACCTCCCAACATAGTGATCTCCTTGTTGTCGTGGCGTTCCAAGTTTTTGTAACCTTTTTCACAGAGTTCTAGAGTTTCATAACTTAGCGACTTAGCGATCTCTTTGTTGTTTGGATGTCACGGGTTTTTAGAACCTCGTAACCTCCAACATAAGATTATGTGGTTTGGTTGTTTAGCGACTTGGCAAAAGAGCAATATACGATGGAAGGCATTGTTAGAATCCAAGATCACCTGCATGCAAATGAATACTTGTCACATGCAAAAGACATGTAGAACCGAAAAAGATGTTCTGTGTAAACCTCTCAGTAAAAATGCATTAAGAGAATCTAATTATTACAATGTGATCAATCCTTATGAAGGAGATCAAGAAACCCTAAAAGGGAAACCCTAAATGAAACCCTAGTGTGCACACTTAATAATTAATAATTAATTATTAATGTGCCTAAGTTTAGCTTAAGTAATAAAGAGGAATAAGTGACTTAATTAATCAATGTGATGTAATTAATTAAGCATAATAACTTATTACTCTAACACCCCCCCTTAAGATGAACTTAGGAAGAAGCTAAAACACTAGAATAAGATGCATGAAAGCAAATATGGGTCCCGACAACTAGGCCTGATTAGGTACCCATTTACAAATGCAATACAAGAATTAAGAGAGGGAAAAACCGGGTCTGGGATAAAGAGCTATACAGTAGTTTATCTTTGCAAAGAAGCGGAAGAAGAACTGTAGAGTAACAACTGGAAGGAGACTTGATATTATAGAAGCCCGAGCAAGGAAATATTTAATACGTATACTACTGAAACCGGATGAGAGTCACTGATTGACTCAAGGAATCATGATTAAAGCAACAGAAAACCCGATGCCACGGAACACTCGAAAACTCCAAACTGGAACAACTCTGGAATCTATGATGCAGCAAGTGATTATTAAATGAAGTATTACTGAAAACGAAGTGCAAAGATGCAAGATGCACTCTCCCAACTGCCAAAACATCCAAGTAATCGCCAAACAACCCATCGGGCCAAATCTGGACTAATTGATAAACCTGGGATAGATACAGAAAAAGTGCATGGACAGCAACCTAGATCTCCTCAATACCTTTCCGACGCTTCAAACGAGGCAAAAAATGGAGATCGTGGAAAAAAGTTATGAGCTCGGAAGCATAAAAATTACATCTAACTTCCAACAGCAATAAATACAAGAAAACAGTAAAATACTAAAAAATAAACAGCACTACTGGAAAGTGCTCGGAACCAGCTTTCCGACGATATCTCGTTTGCCCGATTTTGATACCGTATGCCCAAGTTATGACCAAAAGAAAAAAACTGCTTCTTTAGGGCAAACTAGGGTTAGGAGGGGGCATATAGGGCCAGCCGTACGCTGACGTCATGCTGATGTCATCAGTTCACGAGCATAAAATTGACGGCCATCTGGCCGTCGGCGCAAAAAATCGTCCCCCTTGGCGGAAATTTTTTTTTGATTACCGGTATCCTGCGCAGGAGGAAGGAATATTCGCCAAAATACCGGAATATTCAATGGAATCTCCAGGTGGAATATTCCCTGCCGATGCTTTGCTGCCGGTTGCAGGGTGGCGCCGGGTTCCGGTGATGGGTTGCCGGAGTAAGGAATGCCGGCCTTTTCAAAATGGATGTCGCTGGCTTTTTGAGGGAGCAGCCGCCGGTGAGGGAAAAAGGGTCGCCGTAGAGACCACATCCTGCCGGGGAAGCTTGCCGCCGGTCGGTAGAAATGCCGGCGGGTTGGAGGGTGTGGCCCGCAGGCCTGCATGTGCAGGTACCTGCAGGTACCACCCTCATAAATGTCCCTGCAAAATTTTAAAAAATCCGCCCCCTTTCTATATTTTTTTTTAAAAAACTTTGCTTTCTATTTTTTTTTAAAGCAAAAATTTGATTTTTCAAAAAAAACACAATAGATTTTTTATGCACGAAAACTTGAATATTTTTTTTGGAAATGCGTGCACAGGGGCAATATAGAGGCCGTACGGGCAAATTTTTTTTTGCCTCACAAACAGCTGATGCCGAACATAGGCATATTCATAATCATTGCCTCTTTCGGATGCTCTGGATCTGATGGAGAGGTCCGATCTGCCTGAAAATGCACCAGAAGCTTCGCAACTCCTAGATCTTGCAAAAAAGATGCCTGTGGAAACCCTTGCATTAGAAACTCGCTGAAAGGCCATATCTTCAGATCATGAACAACGATTTCGCGGGTAGAAACTCACGATACCATGTGTTAGAATCAAGATCACTGCATGCAAAATGAATACATCACATGCAAAGTATGCGAAACCCGAAAAAAGATGTTTTGTGTAAACTCTAGAGTAAAAATGCATTAAGAGAATCTAATTATTACAATGTGATCAATCCTTATGAAGGAGATCAAGAAACCCTAAAAGAAACCTAAATGAAACCCTAATTTATTATTGCTTGCTAAGATTTAACAAGTAATAAAGAGGAATAGAGTGTGAGTAATCAATGTGATGTAGTGAGTAAGCATAATAACAATTACTCTAGAATATGGTGGGATTTGATAGGTTGATAAGGAGAGGTGGTGACATGTATAAGTAGATGATGATTATCAATTGGATGATCATGCAAGTTACATCCTTTTTGTGAATTGTGTAAAATCCATTATGAATGTGGAATTGCTTCGGCAGTAATTGACATTGGAGGGAAAATTAATTAAACAGCTACTCCAATGACAAATTAAATGAAGATTTGATCTTCATGACAACGACACCATTTGTAGAGGTGATCGAGATCAAATTAGATCAGATGAATAGTAGGATGCATTGAATGCATATTCAAATTCTTTGTATCTAAATTAAATGGTGTGCGGCTTGATGAAGTATTAGTTTAGTGGTTCTATGTTGTATGCTTTACGAGCATTGTAATAGGGTGAGGGATAACTGTAATCTATGAGTGAGGTCGATCAATGGATTGTATTTTTGTTGTGAGTTAACACCTGAGAGTGAAATCTGCAACTTTGTATGTAATCTATTTATTGTAAAAGTGGCTTTATTTTGGTGTGTGGGTTTTTCCCCCATAAGGGTTTTCCCATATAAATATGATGCTCAATTCTGTGTGTTTTTTGATCAATATACTTTGTTAATGTTTTTTTCTTACTATTGTGTAACTCGGTTTAGTTTTTTCTGCACTTCTTCCCTGAGAATTTTGTATTAGGAAGGCATTTCTGCACTGGGCTTTCCTTACACATCTCTTCTTAAGATTCCTCAAAGGAGCAAGTTGAAATTGAAATTTTAATGCAAGTAGATGCCTCCACTTTGATGCTTCAATATGACTTAGTCAAACATTGAAGAGGAGAAATATGGTAACCAAAAAAATGTTCAAAGACTTATCTAAATTTGAAACTCTCTCTGCAAGTGGTCAAAGACTTATCTAAATTGAAAAATCTCTCTACATGTTGGCCTCCTCCTAAGAAGGCCAAACTAAGATTTTTTATTTATGTGAATGCCCAAGGTTTGATTTAATTAATTATTGCTACTGTTGGTTCCTTTTTTAGGGCAAACTTAATCTCACCAGATGCCTATGAATTTTCCATAATTCAATAATTTTTAAGGCAAGGATTGGCCAACAAACAAGTAAAGGGTTTCTAGGCCTTTACTTTTTCACTTTGGGCTCTGTAGGACCCAAGAGGGTGATCCTAAAAATGTTTGAATTGATACTCTTGTGCCAAATTACCAATAACATTGAATTAATAGATACATTCCTATCAACTGAAAATAGACATAATTCTTCAAGGATTTGGCTGATCCTTTAACAAATTGATATCTAAAAGCAAGGAATGGGTATATCTCATACAACTTTATAACAATTTATAGTGTGTAAGTGATTTTCAATAAGAATTTGTTCTTAGACAGATAAGACCAAGTCAATTTACTTCAAAGATGACAAATTAATAGAACAATGCTTTATCCATGGGTGACAGATTCATATTTGCAACAAATTGTAACACATCAGCAATTAAACCTAGCATTCAAAGACTATTGTTATATTGATTTGCAATAAACAACTCAAAGTATCTAGAATAGAAACTACTTTGTAATCCTAATACTCCATTACACAAATCTATGATTTCATCAAAGCATTTAATTAGTTCTTTGAACTAAAGCAGAAATGAAACCATACATTCAACCAAAGAGATTGAAGACAAATAAAAAATCATTGATCATTCTATTATAATTTGTGCAACAAAATACATGGGAGAGAAATTGTTCTATAATTCACAATTCTCATTCATATGCCATTGCTGTTGTAAAACTATTACGCCTATTACAAGCTAGAATTCACACCTAAGACTCAGGACTATTCTATTCCTTTGTTCTTGAATTTAAAAAAATGCTCTTTACATGAGCTCGAATGCTTAACCATCAAAAGACTTGTGTAATTTTCCTTGAATTCCCATTTATAGAAACATGGGAGCAACAAGCTTCAGGCCAAATTACAATTTCAGTCACATTTTATATTTGAGATTCATTTGCATTTGAATTTCAAAACCTCCCCAAGCGGTTATATTTGCACTTTGCAAAAAGGGGGGAAAAAGCACATAAGACAAAAACTCTTTTCCATTTGCTGAAGAAGATTTACCCACCTTCCAAAAGGCATCTTTCGTCATTGTAGTAGCATCAAAAACTCTCATCCATGTCAGCACCCAGGTCAAAAACTCCAAACTGGAACTCTATTTTTGTAATGGTTCATCATCTTCAGAATCAAAGTATGCATGTCACCTTCATGATTTTGTTGAAACTCGAGAATTTACCTTGCCATCACCAAATTCTTCTTGACCTAAAATTGTAAGAAGATATTGGGCATATTTTAGATCAGTCTCTACCTCATCACTCATATAATTTGCCTCATCTTCCATGACAACATCAGGTTCCCCCATATAAGAATCATAAGCCTTGTGGTCCTTATCCTTCTTTTTCTTCTCAGACTGACCAACCTTATCATCACTATCATCCCTTCTGTTCCTATCAAGCATGTTTGTCTTGTAATCATCTTCAACAATACCCTTGGCTTTACCCTCCATGGAAAAAGTTCTCTTCTCTGCGCCTAGCTTCGCAGATTTCTTAGGTACATTTGGCTTAATTTTAGGTGTGTCATCCTTGCTTTCAGGCCTCTTGAACCTTTTATATTTGTGTTTCTTCTCTGATTGGAGGGATGACACACTTGGTTCACTCATTTTCATGGTATAACAGCCGTAGGGTTTACAAATTTTCACTTACAAAAAGAATCTCACTATTTTATGTTCTCAAAAACAAACTTTTAGAACAAAAACCCTCCCAGACCACACAAATATTTTTACCAACCCAATGGAATTTTCAAATAACCAAACCCTTGCAAACCCTAAGTACCTAAAGCTTACAAATTTTCAACAATCCCCAAACCAACTAATTATGCATAGTTGATACAAAAAAGTGTGGATACCTGCTTACCTGAGAAAAATTCTTCAATGCCTTTGCAAATGTTCACCCAAGCTCTTTACACCTTCTTCTCTAGCTCTAGACTAATTCTTCAACTCTCGACGATTGTAATTGTGAAAGAAAAATGGCTGACACAATCAAAATAAATCATTTGGAAAAGATTTCCAACCTGTCTGCGGGCTCCACCATCTCCTTAGCACTGAGGAAAACCCTACGTTCAACTTCCCTGCATCCTCATCGACCTTAACTCGTGTGCAAATCTCAGCAATAGGGAGGTAGGGAAGGGCTGAGATTAAATCTCAAGCCTTCAACATGTATGTGATTTACCATAAGACCACTTTCCCGTGATCATAATTCTCAAACACAACCAATGATCAAGATTAAAAGATCTCACTTGCATTTAAAACACATGCAAAAGAATCCCCTTATTAGTGCAGATTTTATCCTTCATACCCTTACAGAAAAATATTTCATTAATATTTCCTTTCCTTTAATGTTTCTTCTGCTGCTTAGATGACTCCACAAGGCACTCTCTCGCTTCCTCGCTGAGAGATGGGAAGCAGAGGTGGGTCCCCCATGGGATGGCGGGGAGTGGTCAAGATTGACCCACGTCACCCATCCTCGACTGTCAATCCCACTCAAATGAAATGATTGCTTCCTTCAAAGCTTGATGGGTCCCTCTGACAAGAGACACATGTCATCTACTCGCTACCCTGTGATATTATTTTAATGCAAAATAAAATTAGATAGGGAAGCGAGGAATGACCTAGATGCAACCATGTCATTCAATCTCCACTATTGATTCACTCAGACTGTTGCCTGCTGAATTTCAAAGATGTCAAGCCCGCCAATGTAGGAAGACACTTGCTATCTCATAAGATTATTTTAATGGGAAATAAAAGTGAGCGGGGGCATGGGGAGTGGTCAGGATTTGATCCTCCATATCCAATCATTTACATAAGATTATTGATTTTGCACGTGCACACATTAGTTTATTAAAGGGAGGCCACTGCTAGGTAAATGACATGCAGGGACATAAAGAGTAAGGCTAAAATCTTAGGCAAATGATGAAATTATTAAAATCTAAAGCTAGGACCCAGGATAATATTAAAAGATTATGAACCCGTGTAACATAAGACAATATTTTTAATAAAATAACGGGTAACGCCTAGGATTGCTAGGACTTGGGGGCCAATAACAAGATAAAATTAACAACATAAGTCATAACTTGAAAGACTGAGAACCGGCGATGAAAGGTCAATGATGAAACATAACATTTGCAAAGGACTTAAATTTATAAATTTTTGGAAAGGGTTTTAGCAACTCAAACCCTAAGGCATGATAATAGGTGAAACCCTAAGCCCTAGGACATGAAAATAACCAGATTTGCAAAATTTTAAGTGGAACACAAAGCATTTTTAGGGGTTCCACCAGCTACCTCTTTATGTGGAAAATAAAAAATATAAATGGAAACATTAGAATATCAAATCTCTAAAGTGGTCATTTGGAAATAAATAAGAGAGGATGTGAAGGAGAACCTAAATTTTTCATAGACATGATGATATAGAAAATACACAAGGATAAAGAAACTAAGGAGAAATTGGAGAAAATTATGTCATGTATAATATTTGGTCGGTTTTTTCCAATCTCTCATCTTAATGCATGCACCATCATTTATCAATATTGGTGGCAAAGACATGCCCCCAAATAGAGAAATTGGTTGCATCATAAAAGCAACCAAATATTGGACAAACAAGTTGATAGCATTGGGTTCCAAGCTTATTAATGGGAATTTATCTTGTATCATAAATTTTATGATGAATTCAATTCTTTTATATAGAAGGGAAGTGTGATATAAAGCTACAATAATTGGAAAGGAACCTACCTCAAATCAATTAGATGGCTAATGTTAACTTCATCATCCTTTTGGTGGAAGGAATTTTTGATGAGTTAGAGCTTGGTTTACACATTAAATGGTTCAATGTTGCTAATTTTAGAACTGAGATACTTGAGGAATGAAAATTTGAATTCAAATTAGATGTTGTAGTTCATGGTGATTTATGTGATATACAAGAATTTATAGAGTTAATCTCATGCAAATTTAAAGGCATAATTTATCAATCTAAAAAAAGAGTTTTTGGACTCGATTCTACAACCATAGAGAGGATTATGAAGTCATGTAATATAATGCAAGGAATTGGAAAAACAATTGATCAAGTGTTAGAGTGCACTCTCAAAGTACTAAGCATCCATATGTCATGAAATGTGTGTTACAAATACTATAAAGGTACAAATATAGAAGCAGTAAAAGAAGCAATTGATAAATCTAGACATTATCATAAACATGTTCATCATGGCAAGAAAGAACCCATTAATATTTAAGATAAGATAAATATTACAATTATGATGTACATGTGACACTCAAGTGACAATTAATTTTTTTCCTAATTGTAATGTTAAATTATAATGTTTCATTTTATATAGTCCACACTTAATATTTCATTTATTATAAAAGTACACCCAAGTTGAGGATTAATGTTTTTAACCTAAAAATGGAAATATGATAAGGTTTGGAGGGAATTTGAAGAGACACTTCACCTATATATCATAATTTTGAGCATTGTACAAGGGCTTTTGGTTTTTTTAGAATATGTGGAGAAAAAAAGATTTTATGCTTTTTTGAAAATGAGTAATAAATTAAACAAAAACCTTGTATCATTTTACATATTCCTATGTTGGTGTGAAATTTCATTTTATGAATATGTTTCTACAAATATAGGTGGTTGTAAACCCCATTTTATTTTTTTCTATTTGATAAAATTATGCCTTCTATTTTATTTAATTCACACTTCTCTATTTTCAAATTTCAAATTTTTATTTTTTATTTTTTATTCTATCGATAAAGAAAATGTCTACAAATTGTAAATATGGAGCATTGTATATATTCCATGGTATGTTTAATTTATTTTAATTTTAGTTTTTAATAAGGGAAACCTCACCCATTTTGAGGAAATACATTTATCCCAAAACTTTTAGAAATCAATACATACCAATTTACTTTCCATCATACTATATAGATAAATATATATACAATATAGTTGAATTATCTTTCTCTCAATGATTTGATATTTTTAAATTATAAATATGATATTACTAAAACTAAAAGTTGAAAAGATGATATAAACCATTTAATAGTACAACTATAGTATATAAATCTTATACATATAATGGTAGAAGGCCCTTACCCTTCACTTAACTATTAAAAAATAACTTCATGTTGTATTTTTCAACTTATTTTTAATTTTATTTTATATTTCTTATATATTGTTTCAATAAATGGCTATTGATATTGTATGGAGGATTTTGTTGGAGAAGAATGATTTTTTTTTAAATAAGGATTAAGAATTCCTTGAGTAACCCTAATACTTGCAAAGTGTAACATCAATACTTACCTACAATAACTTGTACCAAGGATTCATAGGTTGTAAACCTGCCTCTATTAGATCTTAGTCTTCCCTATATCTACATGTTTCCTCCATATATATATATACGACTATCTATATCTAGTGGTATGCCTAAGGAGATATTAGATTATCGAAATTTTTTGGATTGTGTAGACAAATATTGATAGATCTTTGATAATAAAAAAATCCTAAATTGATTAGTATGTTTCTAAATAGAAGTCAAATGAGGAAATGACTCGTTATTTAATAAAAAAAATCTTTTTATTATTAAAAAAAGAATCTTTTTATTATTAAAAAAGAATCTTTTTATTATTAAAAAAATAATCTTTTTATTATTAAAAAAATTTAAAATAACCAATATAAACTCAAGAAAGGACATGGTAGAAGAAAAATGCAAGGACTAAGAATTCACCCAATAAGAAGTAGGCTTCTTCTACTTCTATATTTCAACATTTACAAGTAAATATTGGTGAATCAAATCAAGAACCTTCAAATGACACATAAAATATAGTAAGGAGGAATAAAAACCTAAATTACTATCAATATTTTTGTAGTACTTAGGAAGGTGAATATATGAAAAATATTCCTCTTCCTCATCTCTATAGAAGTCACCTCCCCCTTCTCATGAGAAAACTTTATCTCCCAAAGAGTGGTCTACTTCTCCTAAGGAAACTCACTAGTACAAAAATATTCGTCTCCTCTTATTGTGCCTTCTTATCCTTCTTGTCAAAAATATCTTTACAAAAAATCATCTCCTCCTCCATCTCTTCTTAAGAATCCTCAATAAATTGTATTTGTTGTCACATGAAATCGTACCCCATTGAACATGAGGTTCAATATTCCAATGACACAATAGAAATGATGTCAAGGTGTGGGACCTTACGTGTATGAGTTTGAATCTCTAGAGAATTTAAATTTCCTCTTTCAATCCAAGTGCAATTTGTTGGCCCAACCCAACACATGAAATCCTACCACTACCCTACTCTAACAAATCATAGGGGAAAAGGGTAAGAAGGAATGCATGAAAGGGAAATGGGAGGTGGTACACTAAGATGGAAAATTTGTTTCTTCCTAACCTAGATTACACAAAAAAATGTCGAAGAGGGACCATGTGACTCACACAAATCTCTATTTGGTTGATTTCCAAAGCAAAACATGGAGGTTAGGGTTTGACAAGGTGTTGGAAGGAAAGGGATATTCTCAAGAAGCAACTGTAAATAGTTTAACTCAAACATATATGCATGGAAAGAGAGAAAAAAATCTTAGATGTGAAAGTAATGAAACTTACACAACCATAAACAAGCTGAGAAGAGGCAAGCTTAATTGATTCCATTGATGTAGAGGAAAAAATCCAATCTTTACAATTGTAGTGATGCAAAATGCATAAGTCTATCAAAGAAAAACCCTAGAGGAGCCAAAGGAAGAACCCTTAGAATGAATACAATTCTTTCCTTTATAGAATAAGTATAACTCAAAACCTATTACCAAGAAAATTGAGAAACACTCAACACCCATGCCCTAGCAACGAATGTTATCATGAAACCCGTGTGTGAAAGGATGGAGGTAAGGCATGGATCCATCATATTAGACAAAAAAATAGTAATAAATGAGAATGGGTTCCCATAAAATCCACTTGCAGAAGCCAGTAGGATCATAAATTATGTCCTTGAAGCCTCAAAAAATGAAATAGGCTACTCAGAAATGCAGCTCAAGAATTAATGGTGCCACCTAGAAAAACATGCCAAAACTGTTGAATATTGAAGCTTTAGGCCTGAAAGGATACATTTGTTATGCATTAAATGGTCTAGAGCTACGAAAAAGAGCACCTTGTTGGGAATTAGGTGTCGGTTTTGTTTTGTACTTTATGCTTTATTAGCATCGGACCATTGGGATCGAGCTTTGAGCATTCACCATACCGCTTGTTAGAAGAAAGGAAGAGAGAAGGTCAAAGGAACAAACTGCAAAGTTTGAAAGGGTCACCCTTGTTGGGCATTAGAGGTCAAGGAGAAGGCTTACACCTTATCGTAAATGTGAAAAGGGTAAATGGGAATACTGAAACCATATATCTGAAGGGAACCATTGGAGGTTGGAGGTAGGAGCTACCTATTACCAATGAAAGGTAAGAGATAAGGAACAAGGTCAATGTCCAAAATCTGAAACCTTGACACTTAGTCAATTTTTAGATTGAAGGTGAGAAGGAAGAAAGGCGAAAGATGAAAGTTCGATGTTCAAAAGCCAAAAAGGAATTTCGGGGATCGGGTATTGGGAGGAAGCCTTACTTCTTGCTCAAAAGGAAGGTATGGAAAAAGAGGGAAGGTCGATGCTTGAAGTCTGAAAAGCCTTAGAGGTATTTTGGGGGTTGGGAGTTGAGAGGAAGGCTTAATGCCTAAGCTAAAATGATGGAAGGAGATAAGAGGGAAGCCCAACCCCCAAATTTTGAAAAATCAAGACTTAGTCAAATTTTTGAGGATCCAAATAAGATTTTGGTGATTGGAGGTAAGGCTTAAGTCTTACCAGAGGGAAGTGATAAGGGTTTAAGGGTAAGGTCAATTGCTAAAACCTGAAACACTTATGAAAAATATGGAAAGAAGAAGCAAAAGATATGGATCAAGGATGATGGAGAAGGTATACCAGAAGAGAGGTATGTGAAAACCTAAAAGCCTAAAAACTTAGGACTTAGCCAATTTTAGGAACCCCCTCAAGGAAAATTCATGCAAGATGGCCCATGTAGAATCTCTCAGATCAATTATCAATGATGGGTCATCTAAGGGTGGCATGAAATATCAACATTTATGGTGATTTTTGTGGGGTGATTGTCTACTAATCATGGAATCTAGGGGCCTTATCAATCCATTGGGCATAGAGTCATAAGGGAAAATATTCAACAATTGGGCCTCCTTAGAGCATAACAAAACATGTGTAGGCTACACTTGGAGAAAAGCATGGAAACTAGGGACATGCATTCCCTTAAGGAGAATGCAGGGTGTGCAAAGGCACTTCATGGAAAGAAAGATAGCTAACTAATATGTAAATAATTTAACAGAAAGAAAGAAATGAAAATTTGCCTCTATTAAAGATGAACCTTTTGAAGGAGTTGATCTCCCTTAGACCACAGTTACAAACTTCACCTAGCTATAACCACTGAAAACCACAGCTAACATGCATGGAAAAGCACAAGATTCTTGCAAGGTGAAGGATCACTTCACTATAAACTTTGTCATTGCAAGGGAACCATATGATGCAAGTGCCTAATTATTCTGACATTGGTGCCTCAGTTGAACATACAACAGTAGGGGTGAATTTTTTTGAAGATATGCCAACATCCAAGAGCAAACCTTTTATAGAGGGGAGAGAGCTATCCTCACAAAAGGATAGGCCATCACTATGACTGTTGACCTGTACATTGCATGAATTAAAATAGAAAGGGAAAGTTTCCAGTTCAAATGGTGATGCAAAGTATGTTGGGATTTTTGTTGATTTGCATAAGAAAGAACTCCTCATGCACCTCAAATGAAAATATTTCAATCTCAAACATACTATCAAAATTAGTAGCAAGAGCATCACTCTCCTAGTAGATGTGTGGCTTCTCAATGGTGGATTTCTTAGCATGTTGGTCCCATGTGCAGCAATCTAACTCAGTCACATTATCCCTAATGTCAAAGGTCACATCATCTTGAATGGAGACCTCATATTAAACATTGCTACATTTGAGAGATAAACATTTAGGCTACAGGGGAATCTTTTGGATCCAGTTTGCATGTAGCCCTAGGGAATGGTTCATGAGGGTCATCTTTTACCCATGCTATTCCTCATTTTGTGTAGTGTTTCCCTATTGGGTGCTTTCTTTGCATTTATTTTTCTTTTGTTTGAGGCCTCAGCTCTAGTCTAGCTATTACAAGGCAGTTAATGGTGTCATGAATGACACCCCTTTGGTCACCCCTGGGAGGGATGATATCTCTTCTAAGGAACCCAAATCCTTCTATGATGCTTCGACAGTGGATTCTAGATTAATTCCTCTTGTTGTGAAGTTTGTGGAAGGTCCCCTCTACGAAGATAGACTCCTTCAAAGAGATGGATTGTGGGAAGGTAAGGGTCTCTTTAGCAACTCTGATGTGCTTTCCCTGGCTACTAATCCTGAGATTCATGAAGCTTTAAGTAATGAGAAATATAGAATAAAAAATGTTGCAATTTTCCTTATGGCTATAGACTGTACTAAATTACCTGAAAAAAATTTGGGTTTAAAGTTTCATTTTGTCAGATGGTGCAAAAAGGTTTGTTTTTAATTTTCTTCCATAATCAGAAGATGCAAGAAGTTGTAAATGATTTTTTTTTTTGGTTGGTTGGGAAATATACTTTCAAGGAACTTAAATGGTCCCATGAAGCCATTTATGAAGAGGTATTGGCCCTTTCAGGGCCAAGATGGCTAATAGTTAAAAACATTTAGCCTCACCTCTAGAAATTCTTACCTTCTTTATTTGCAAAA
>VDFB02367448.1:0-37393 GCA_007258455.2 Sequoia sempervirens
CATCAAAATCTTCTTTGAAGTAACGTGTAAACACATCACTTCAAAGAGGGGAAAAATGTATACACCTGAAAATGGTCATCACATTCAATTAATTAAACGCAACCTATTTAATTAATGCTTCAACTACATATAAATAAGGTCTTACTTTATTTATATTGTTCACTTTCCTTTCAATTCTTCTAATTCACATTCTTCTAAATAATTAAATAAATAAAATACCCTAAACGTGTTTATTTAATTAATCTTCCCTAATCCTGATTAAGAATTAGAGCACATTTCTACAACTTTTTGTGTGCCACCTCATAAAGGTCACATGCAAATAAATAAGCCTAATTATTAATTCGCATTATCCTCACACACTTCCACCAATGAGAAAAATCACATGGCTTTATTCCCCCACACTTCCAACAAATTTGGAGCACATGGGTCTTTGTTTCACACACTTGGGAATCCCATACATTTGGCATGCTTCCAATTGGTCAAAGGATTCTCTCCACACACATGGCATGTTGTCCTTGGTCAAGGGGACAACATCCTGATTCCTTTCATCTCCACCATCTATTATTTCTCCTTCGAATCTAGACCGTTGATAGGTGCCACCTCACAAAATGCTTGAGAAACCCTATAAATACACCCTCTTTCCTTTGAATTTTCATCCACCTTTTGAGTAATGGTATAATGCTATTTTGAGATACAAATTAGAATAGTGTTATAATGCCATTTTTCATCCACACTTTGAGTATTGTTACCATGTAGGTTTTTCGTAGGAGCTTGGAGCTTTCATTGAGTCGTATACTTAGTTTTCATATCATGTGTTACTTTGCATTCTCATCTTAGATTAATTAATTGCTTCATAGTTACATTTTATCATCCCCACTGCATCATAGTTACATTTTAGGTTAGTTTGTTTTATGTTTGCATTTGAGCATATGCATAATCATGGATAGTTCACTATAGTTTCATATCATCTCACTCATCTCCACTTGTTCATTCATCATTAACATCATCCTTCATTTATCTTTGCATCCGTTATCCTTTCCATCATTTTGTTTCATTTAGAAGCATACCACTAATCATTCCAGCACACATTTGCACATAGAAATCATCTTAGGTTGTATATTAAGCATCAACTCTCATTTTCTAGGTAGTAATTTTAACAACCTTTGTGCCCATATAAATCTGAGGGCCAAACAGTTTAATAAATCCCTAGAAATAGAGGACAATGATACATATTTGAAAGATTTGATTGTATTACAAATAGAGTAGTTTTACTTGCTTCAAACTTTGAATGTAAACTGTCTCATTAAGGTTTGTGTTGACATTAGAATATACCTCTCCACATTCGACACACAAACATCATCAATTGATGAATAACATATGGTATGATTATTTCCTTGACATGTATCAATCCTATCACACTTGGGAATTCAACATGGTATTGCTACCATGATACCAAAAATTGATATGTTGATCATATGATATCTTCCAATTCTGACCATGATATGAAGAAATGCACTTTGAATGGGGACAATGGGCCTCTATCACCACGAAGACCATATCTTCCAATTTGGACATTATATGAAGAAATGCACTTATGAATGGGTACAATGGGCCTCTATATTAGCTGCCTTCTTAGTTACCTTCTAGCTCTATTAGAATCAACATGTTAATCTATTTTAAAATAAGAGAAGTTCCCATAAACTTTGGGAAAGTTTTTCTAAAGCCTGCATTAAACATGTAAAGATTACTATTTTAATATAATTATTTGAAATTTAATTTACATTTTATATAAATGGTTTTCCTATCTTATATCAAGAAAATCTAACCGTAGTTACTTAGATCTTTAACAAGCTCATTTGTATGTAGGGAAACCCAAGATGGTTAATGGGACATTGCATATGACTTCTAAACTCATAAACCTTTAGAAGCATTTGGCATGCTTAATTTTCTACACGTGTATTTTTAGATGGGACATTGCTTATGAATTCTAAACTCATAAACCTTTGGAAGCATTTAGCATCTTGGTAATAATGTTTAGGGTATCCTCAATATAGCCAGGACAGGCACAAAAGCCAACCATGCACACCTAATGATCAACTATATATGTAAATTGTAATGCAATAAGGGTTACTGATGTGTGAAGTATGTGCAACCCTCATCCACTAAACCTGCATGACTGCATGCACCTAGAACCCAAGCAAAGCTTACATTGTTAGGATGTGTTCCAGAGTGCTTCATTAATTCAAAGATTTTGAGAGGTTCCTTGCAAAATTCATTTTGTGCACATTCTAAAATCAATCATTTCATTCCATGATATGACATCTCTTTGAGGCATTATGTCAAACAATTTAGGTGTTTTGTCTACGATTCTACATCTTGCATATATGTCTACCAGAGCATATCCAACTATAACATCTGACAAAAATTCCCCTACCATTCTGCTTTGGTGCATGTTCATAGCCCATCCCAAAGCTCCTAGTTTGGCACAAGTAGGGAGGACTCTGGCATTTTACTTGTGGAAATTTTATCAAAATTATATAATAATCAGATAAGAACCCTTTTCTATTGAATAATTGACTAAAAAATTGAGAAATTTGCATTTGATATACTTATATTCGTGTTTCTTTACAAGTTTCTAAAGGCCTTCTGCAAAATTTTGGGCCCAAGACATGGTTCTTGATACCCCGATCACTGAGGTTTGCAAGTTTCTGAAGCTAAAATGTGCTAATTGAAATCTTGTCAAAATAATTTTTTCATTTATATCATTTATTATTCAAATATATAGCCAATTTATGTTTGCATGTATTCTTCCATTGCAGGCTGGTTTTACTGACATTGGTGTCGGTGCAACATATTATGGACTAGAACCCATTGTGGAGTTCATGACATTCAATTTTGCTATGCAAGTTGGTGTTTTTACTACTCTTTAAGTGTTTTTCTTTTGGTTTTGAATGCTATTTTGTTTGTCACATGATTTTGTACTTTGGTTTTGTTTATTCGAGTTTCATTTATAATATTTTTTTCACTAGGAAGAGTAATGATGTGATCTACATCACTACTATGCCCTTCTTGTTGTGTCCATGTTACCATAGTAGTAAGTCCATAACTAGAAAATTGGTTGCATGCCTTTATCCATAGGAGTTATTAATTACCACCTTATAATATAGAATATCCTTATATTCAATTACATTAGCAATATAAGAAAATAATGGAAATTATCTTTGAACAACTTGGATGAGATTCAACTGTTCCACCTAGTACCTCAGTGAATTTTTTTCAATTTATTTTCTCTTTGGAGAATGAATACATCTGACTGAATCCTTTTCTATATTCCTAATTCTGAAATGTTTGTCCTGGCTTGAGACAATAAATCTGAATAAACTATTGTAGTTCTATCTTATTAATCCTATCATTATATAGTCACCTTGGAGTTTGGATGCACAATTCCATATATATATATATATATATATATGCGTTTTAGACATGTCTATTTTTTGTCTAGCCAGTTTCAAACTTTCAAGTATATATAACATTGTATTTCAATATTTTGTAGTAGATGGTAAAAACTTTTCCTATTCAATCATGGTCCATCGATAGGTGTCACTTCCTCTGATGCCTTTAGCCTTTTATCGTTGCATCGGGGGAACCGGGTTTTATGTTGGCCCAATAGCCTTTTGTTATGCCGATATTTGTGTTATGAGTTTCTTTCATCAGTCTATCGGTGGAGCTATGAGGGGTGTTCCCCTGATGTAGTAATGTTAGGCTGATAGTGTTATTGATGTGTGAAGTATGTGCAACCCTCATCCACTAAACCTGCATGACTACATGCACCTAGAACCCAACCAAAGCTTATAATGTTAGGATTGTTAGAGTATGGTGATCACTGAGAGGGGGGGTGAATCAGTGATCAAAATCAACTAGATTTAAAAAATGAAAACTTTCAAGATAATTCAAATATTTTGCTAAATAAAGACAACAATCATCACAAAAAATTTGACACAAATAAATTTTCCTAGGTAGAAATCCTCTGGGGTAGAAAACTACTCGAAATTGGCCTCATTGGCCTTATCTTATCAATTTAACAATTACAGTGCCTCACTGGAAGATTTGTCTCATTGACAATGATGTTATCTCACTAATAGTCTTATAGTGCTATCTCACTGATAGACTTTTGAAGTGTAGATGTATGAAAGAATTGTAAACACAGATTTGGTCTCTATTGCAATAATAACATACTATATTCTATAATGACCTCAGAATAAGAGTCACAAAGTTCCAAGCCTCAAAAACAATATATTGTCCTTCAGAAAGATATAATCTGTACTTTTCAAATCCTCACATCATTCAATCCATTGAATGAGTAATATGAAACATATATATGTTCTCTGCTTTGGAGTAAAGAATTTGTTTGAAAACTGTATGAGAAATTGCCGCATAAAACTGAACCAACAACTGCCTTTTCTGATTACACAACAACATTTTTTCATGCAAGTATGCAACTATAATCCATTGCAATAAACTTGTCAAAAAGGTATTTAGTATAACCAACAGATAACTACCATATACCTTATAACAAAACGACATCTTTGAAAGATGTATCACCACACACATAAGCCCACAAGACAATTTGATAAACCTATAATCTTCAACAACATGCCCGATAAGGGTTGTTTTATTTTTAACAAAATAAACACAAATTATTACAACCCTGACACAAGGGTAAACATTACTTTAAAAAATCCAAATGAGTTTTCAAACAAGTATTTACACACCAAGATTATAGAGGCACACCTTAACAACAACTGTTATAACCCAACAAAACAGTAGCTTTCAATGAACACTTAACAGTCATAAAGTATTAAAGCAGAAACCCAATACATGCAATCGAAACTCCCAGATAAAATAGAAACAATTACTAATAGTGTATCCACATCGATTCATAGAAAAAAATTATTCTGTAAAGCCAGGACAATGGAGAGGACTACACCTGGGCTGACAGAAGAAGTCATCAAAATACCAATTCACCACTACTTGCTCACTCGGACGACGCCTTAGATAGGTTCTTCTTTACAACCATGTCATGATTAGGGTAAGTCAAAACATCAAATAAAATGAAACAACTGTCGATGCTTAACCAAGACTTTCAAAGTCCTTTTCAAAAATAGCATAATGATTTTTCATGTCCACACATTTTGATGGGAAAGAATTCCCAATAAAGTCAAAATAAAAAACAATGATCACCGACAACTCTTTGCCACCCTTTTTGCCTTGTGCTTTGTAGAAAAAACACTTAGTGTGTTAATATGCCACTCTTTGAAAAGGAACTTCTATTCACAAAGATTTCAAGTTCAAGTTTGGAGAACAATATTACTTTGTGAAAAACAATGTAGCATAAATCCCCCTTTGTTTTTTTGTTTGAAGTGACCTTTAGAAGAAAACCTTAATCACTACACTTTATCAAAGGTGCCAACAGAGATGCAAAAAGAACTTTATGATACCAAACTGAGCAAAGGCCAGACTAGTTATGTTACCACAGAATTATGCCAAATACAGATGAAGATGCTACAAAATGAATCAGCATGGATATATAAACTCATGCAAAACTGAAAGAAATCACCATGTGCACAACTTGTTACCTCAACCTTAGTGTATTGACATTAATGCCAAACGATACTCAGGGACAACAAGGATGTGTTCCAGAGTGCTTCATTAATTCAAATATTTTGAGAGGTTCCTTGCAAAATCCATTTTGTGCACATTCTCCAATCAATCATTTCGTTCCATGAGATGACATCTCTTTGAGGCATTATGTCAAACAATTCAGGTGTTTTGTCTACAATTCCACATCTTGCATATATGTCTACCAGAGCATATCCAACTATAACATCTAGGTATCTTTTTAATTCCTCTATATTTCATCAATCTCTTTACTATTTGAACCTTGTACAAATGTTTTAGAGAACATAAGTTGCAACATTTTTAGGATCCAACTAAAAAAGCAGTGTTGCTGGAAATACTCAACCTCTATTCACTATTAGCCTATCATTACTACATCGGGGGAACTCCCCTCATAGCTCCATCGATAGACCAATGAAAGCATATCGACAACACTATAACATATCAGCAGAAGATAACACAACGTCCCACCGATGGGGCGATAACATGCTTAACCATGATAGCAATATAATAATCAAGTTAGTTAATTGGTTAGCTAGGTTCGTTGATTAATGTTTTTTGACTTGGTACAAATAAAAGCTAGACTTGGTAGCTAATTTTTCTCCACTCAAAAAATCATGAAAATGAGGTGCTTCCCCCAGACCCCCGTGAGGGGCACTACCCCTTGACTCCGTTGGCGGTGTTTCCCCTAGACCCCCATGAGCGGCACTACCCCTCGACCCCTCTGGGCGCATTGCCCCCAAACCCCCACGAGGGGCGTTGTCCCTCAACCCCGTTAGGGGCATTGCCCCTAAACCACCACAAGGGGCACTGCCCCTCGACCCCATTGGGGGAATTTCCCTCAAACTCCCATTGAATTCATTTGATTTTCTAGCTACTCTCCAAGTCCAAGTTTCCAAGTTTTCCTACAAGTCTTCATTTTTACAAAAAAAATTTGCTATTTTCATTTTGTTTCATAATATCAACATCAACACATTCCACATGAGGATGCCATTTTGTACCCAATTTGCTTTCAAATCAATCAAATACAAGTAGACTCAGCTTGTTTCTTTATGTACTGATTTATTGACTGATTGGATGCATCTTATCATTGAATTTTGTAAAAAAAATGCGTTTTTAGTGAAATTTAAGCAATTTTTTAAGTTGCCGAGTTTTTTTTGAACCAAGTTTTTCAAGCTTGTCAAGTACTTGAAATTTGTGAGTTTTCCAACTATGTGTTAATGAGTAAATAGAGTCAGAAGAAAGCTGAGAGAGGAGAAGACTTGATTTTTGAGGTCCCAATCTAATTCAGCAAAAGAAAACACCAAGGCAACACTAAAGGCCATGTCGTTGAAGCCTCTAATCTTGTGTTGTAAAACTCATAGTAGGTAAGAGACTTGCTAGAACTATTTGCTTAGGTTTGCTTGAGATGTTTCCTAGGCCTACAAGTTATGTGTTTCTGTTTTCCTTAGGCCAAGCATTTTCTCAAGTTTAAAACTTATGTTTAACAAACCAAATGCAATTGCTAACTTTTCACTATGGTGGTAGATAAATGATTCTTTTTTCTTCTATTCCACAACATTAAGTAGATATAAGAGAATATTCTCCTAGTGAAAATGGTGATAATAAATCGAGGAATGAATTAGAACCAGCATTTGTGATAGATGTGTTGGAAGAGACAGGGGTGAGTTTCCATGGTTTCCTTTGTGCTTATATGTTGCCTTTAAATTAAAAATTGATGTTTGCTAGTGCTATGTCTTCCATATGTTTCTTTCAGTCAATTTGCAATGTGTACTTGCTCAAATACATGCATATGCTGCCATAAATTGGATTTGACAGTGCTTTTATTCTACTACAAATGTGTGGCTCTTCAGATCCACAAAATCAATGGTCTAACAATGAAGTGTGTTGATTCAAAAATATTTATATGACTGATTTCTACTTTTACTTGTTGTAGGCAAGAACTTTGCTTGCAATTAATTTATCACATAATTTGTAATGTTAGTAGTAGCATAGGTTCAAAGTAAACAAGTAAAATAATATACCAAACATTGAATGATATAATAAACCTAAGAATTTATCTTGGAGAAACCCAATGTAAGAAGGTCTAGAAAAGTCAATCTATGCCTTTTCATCTCCACTATCATCATTCAAGATTTAGAAGCCATTTGTTTGAATTATGTCTTCAAGAACCGTGGGCTTTCTTTAGTACCTCTAAATACTTTATATGCTTTCCTTGCTTTCAGAACTTGAATAAGCAATGTGCTGCATCACTGCACTTAGATGTGCAACCTTCCTACCTCTCTTTGAAGGATCACTAATGCTAGAATGAGTTACTATTTAGATGCTCATATATGATGGTAACCCAAAGCGGTTTATTTATACAATCATGTGAGCCACTGAACTATACAGAGGATTCTAAATACACCTCACATGAAATTACAAAAGAGGAAATGCTTTATATGAGTTTGTATTTTTGCCAAAAAAAATTGGCATGAGTGAAATATGTATAAGAAATTAGGCATGTTTGGCATGTGATGAATGCCTATGAAACGTGGCAAATTTGGCTTGAGCCAACTTCGTACATATACTCTATATTTCCCTGCTATGGGCACTAGGATGTTTGCTTCCTCCTTCAGCATATTTTTGTACTTGTTCTTCATCTGACTGGCCTCTATATTCTTTGTTTTTCCATATCTGTATCATGCAATGAGTGTAAATTTTTTTCAAAGCACTTCATTAGTGATATAAACTGTTAAGGAAAGTTGATTATCTTAAAAGAGTCACGATAATATTTTCAGGATCAATTATAGATCACAATGTGCATAAAATCAAAACCATAGTGTTGAGTTTTGGACTTTACAAACCATTTTTTCCTTCAGACTCAGATTTGCCATTAAAACTTGGTAAATTGAAAAAACATTGAAGAGTAGTGAATTTCGAAGGAACTAATTATATTGCATCTCATATCAAAATATCTTCTAAAACTCATTGATCAGATATACCATACATGTATAGACATTGAAACAAGTAAAACATGCCACAAATTTCATTCTTGAAATCTAATATAAAAGAAAAAAATGTCCTAACATTTGATATCCTTCAAATTGTTTTTTGGTACACAAAACAGTGGATTTATAAATCAATGTACATAGTACTAGCAAAAAAAAAACATAGAAACATCAAACAAAGGTTGAGAGGAGCCAAACCTCTTAACATTAACTCCAAGTCATTGGAGCTTGTGTCTCTTTAAGCATGTCAAAGAAGCAATTGCAGCCATTTCATGTACAAATGAAGTAGCATCATCTTCTTGGACAACTTCTTTGTCTCTAGCTACACAGGCTTGAACCTCATCCTCCCCCATTGTCACCAAATCTACCTCATGATTAACTTGATCAACTCATGCATGGTCCTTTGAAAAAATAGGGTCATCCTTGGTGATCTATGAAGATGTAGAATCATACTCCTTCAACTCTATAGGGCTAATTTTTTTTGTGTTTCAAATTCTCTTGTGGTGGAGGTGCAAGTTGTAACACATAAATACAAGGTTATTTAACTTTTGCATTGACATCTTGTTGTTGGAGTCTATACACACAAATATATTCCAACAACACTTAGAACTTGAAGTGTTGCATGTTTGGCTCAAAACTTAAATGGCAATTCTTTGAAGATCATGCAATTTCATGCCAAAATTATACCACTATGCATTTGTAAGAAAATTAAAATGTTTAAGAATAAGCTTTACAAATACTACAAATTCAAAATTTGATAATAAAGAAGGAAAATCATTGAATTTTAAATCAAAATTTCAAATTTCAATTAATTGAATTTTTAGATGGGGCAATAATTGTTCTTGCTATCTTTGCATATGTCTCAAGAAAAGAGATCTCTCAGAGCTCCTTTGTAGATATCAATTTCAAATATGAACTTCAACCCTATTTTAGAACTTGGCTTCATAGCCTCTATGATAGTGTAGAGGCCTCCCATAGCCTTCTCGTTAGCCTTGAAGCTATCAAGAAACTAGAAGGTTGGGTTGAGGAAGTATGAACAAGCATGAAGTGGCCTATGGATTTGTTTTATCAATTGCTAGTCAATGATATCCGGATGAGCATATACTTGGCCTCCACACCACCATAAAATTGTCTATGTGCTCCTTTGCTTGGTTCATTCCCTTGTAGATGTAACCCGTTGCTGGCTTTTCTCCATCAACAATATTAAGGAGAGAAACCAACGGCTCAGTCACTTATTAAATGTCAAGATTGAATGAACTTTAGTCCACCTTCTCTATCAAAATTGGGCCTCAAAGATCATCAATAGGAGGAGCTTTGAACTCTTGACTGACTACAACAATTACATTATCATTGCATGCCAAGAAGGGGACCTAAACCAGTAAAAAACAGTCAGAATTTGAAAAAATTAAAGCCTCAACAAAACTTGAAAAGTAATAATAAGAAAAATATAATAAAAATGAGACAAAATTAAAATGTTACCTTGCTGCATTGAAGGGAATGTCACAAAAATACCAGAAATTCCCAATTGCATTCTATGCTGCTTTATGGTTGTCTTTCTTCAAATTAATGCTTTCTAACAATGGTTGGTAACCAGGAGTAGTGCGCAGCACAACTCAACTCTCCAAATTGCTAGTTTTATGCCCAATGCTACTAGAATCCAATTCACTTCCACTTATGGGCATTGGAGTAGTGGAAGGTGCAACAAATTTGTTGGTTTTGTCATAATCTTTGTTCCTTATTTTATATGAATGTTTTCAATTGTGTTGTCATTTCTCTCACAACGTTAGGCTCAACACTTGGGTATAAGGAAACATCATGTTTAGGTATGTAGGAAAGGTGGTATTTGATAATTTGAGGCAATTAATGGCTCCATCTAGAAACTCCACAACATAATATTTGCAAAACACTTGCCCTTTCTTTGGCCTTGGCCTACCATGCTTTCAAGTAGAGTCTTTCTTTTGTGTATCATACATTTAAAAATTGAAAAACCTACATCATGGAGAGAAAATTGTAATGGTTACTACAAACATGCAAGCAACGAAGCTAAAAAATGAAATAAAAACT
The DNA here is from genome assembly GCA_007258455.2 of Sequoia sempervirens. Classification (NCBI taxonomy): domain Eukaryota; kingdom Viridiplantae; phylum Streptophyta; class Pinopsida; order Cupressales; family Cupressaceae; genus Sequoia; species Sequoia sempervirens. The sequence goes on from VDFB02367448.1 coordinate 10,731, forward strand.
TTTAAAAATGAATAAGAAAGATAAAAATCAGCATAAAATAGAAATACTGTTTGTTTTAGGCTTTTCAATTTTACAATGTATAAATGTTCATTTTGCTTGTTATGAAGAAGCATCTCTTAAAAATAGCTTATAGATAGTGTGGACACCACTTTGTATTTTATTACAGTGTCATTTACTTCTTAAAATGTATTTTCATTTCCTTGCATCTTTCTTTTAAATACTGCCCTAGGATGATATTGTGCAACGCTGTTATTGGGATTTTTGCTATTGGTCTGATCTAAGACGAGAATCAAATGCAGTTCCATCAGATGTCACTCTTCAATCCATTTTGGAAAGTTATGACAAGAGTCGTTGGGCTCACTGTTTGAGTGAGCTTGTACAGTATGCTACAGAATTGTGTCCCAATGCTATGGAGGAAGCAAGGTAAGAGTGTTTGTTGCTGGTCTTAGTAGCTTTCTTAAAGATCTAATTTCCTTTTCTAGACTTGCATTTTGTAACTTCAGCACAAGATCTATGCCATGGGTTGCTAAAGGAGTTCAAAATATGATAGAATTTTTACTATTTAATAACTTATCATAGAAAGTTTTTTAGCAGTTGCTTAGGTATTAACATCTTCTATGATTATTTGGAGAACATTTTGTAAGCCCTTCTCTAATAGAACCTCCTCTAATAAATCGCATGTCAAATCTGCAGTTTATCTTTTCTGAGCTGTCAATAGATTGCCAAAAGATAGCATAATATGTGGAAGCAATAAGAACATTGAGCAGCTCCTTTTTGCCTAATTTGGCTTTGCTCCTCAATAAATTTGTTTACATCAGCTACAGATTCATTTAGTATCACCCTCTGATATTGTTAATTATTGGGGCTTGAACCTTAGTCCACAAATTGCAAAGGAGTTGACCTTTGTTGGTACATATTGAGACCTTGCAACATTGGATGACAGGTCTGAGTGGAACCAAAAATTGTTGATCGCTAATCTTAGTCATGTTGGGCCCATTGTGAACTGGCACTTTAAGTAAGAGGGTAGCATTGAGAGTAGAATAAACAAAAAATATGAATGTGAATTGGGTGCAGAAAATCCTTAGTCTAAATAAATGTTGAATTTATTTATAGGCAAACGAAGCAGAGGAAGTTTTAATATAGTGAAATGCATGTGAAATCCAGGTAAAGATGGTCATTTTGATTGACGAGAATAACTCCTTGTCTGATAATTTCCATGGTGAGTATTGGTAAGAAAATTCTTTTGACTCTTGCTCACCTGTGCAAATGAGAGAAAGCTGTGCCAAACATGAATATGTCAGCATAATTTCAGTGCCCTAGGGTCTCCTGTACTCCTGCCCTGCATAAGGAATAGGTAAATGGAAAATTTATTGTTTTGCTTTTAGTGGGGGCAGTAGTGTGAATTTTCTATCTTAGTCCTGACGCAAACTTCACAAGTCACAGTGTGAATCTCATGAGTATGACTGATTGGATGCCAAAATTGTCTTTTTGTATGACTTGCCAAGGTGAGTATGAAGGTTTTGGAAAAGTGACAAATTTGTAAACCATCCGCTTGATGTGGCCTTTATGCACAATATTCTCTAAAGTTTGATATTGCATTCATCCCCTACATTTAGCAGGGTGATCGATTTGGTTTCTACACAATTACCAATATAGCTTTATATTTTTGGTTTGTCTAGTCACAAGCTTGTCAATTCCAATTTTTTTGCTTTAAATTTTATTTTTCTTATCCATTTTGAACCTAATAATTTTAATTATAAGTTGGCAAGATCAAGCCTAAAATATGAGCCACTTATATGCAAGGCTTATATTTTCTAGCATCACTTGAAGAGTGAACAATAGTCAATTTGCTCCCATACATGAGGTTTTATTGGTCTGTTTACTCAGTTATCCTCTAAATTATGTATTCAATTTTGCACCTTCTTTAGCATATTGGAATTCAGACAGGCTCTTTTTTTGTGTGCACAAAGAGAAGGCATGCCCTACCTATTGACTTGTTTGTTTAGAAGATGCAAAATTAACATTACTTAGGGTTGCTAATCCAAATATTTGATTATTCCATATGCATATTTGTGCAATGCGCTTGAGTACATGTATTAAAGTTTAAACTTTCAAATAATATTTATGAGAATGTTATGCTCTCTTTAGATGTAACTATTTCAATTTGAATAGGGATGTAAAGTCTCAAGAATGATGAAATTCAAGGTAGGTGTTGAAGGATTAGAAACTATGAGGAGTTGTGTTGCAAATTCTACTTTAGACATTGGGGTGTAGTAAAAGCATGAAATTGTTGAACTACCATATTTGTAAAATTCTTTCTCATCTATTTTGATCTCATTTAAGTTATTAAAAATGTCCAGCCTGTGAAAAGGAAAAGGGAGGGAGAGGATAGACAAAGAAACAAGAATAAATGCTCCTAGAAGCTGCACAAACAAGTGAGATTCTTCTTTTTCTTTCTTTTCTTTAACAACTGTATGGAAATTTTGCTGACCATGCAGTCTATAATGTGGGACACTGTTCTAGGCATGGTAGAGGGCGCTATATGTAGCTGTATTCTTAAATGAATTTTCATTTTTCAAATTAGAGTTATATTATGACATGGATTTAGAAACCATTTTAAAGGTTCTATATATAAAACGTTGTGTTTTTTTCTTGGGAATCAACATAAAATACAAAATGTAAAATAGTTCATCAAAAAGAATGAGCATCGGAGTATGACCTTTTCTTTTGAGAAAAAGGGAAGCTTTTATTTATTCATAGAAAATAGTTAAAAAAAAGTACAAAAGATGATTGATAGTAGAGTCAAAAAGCTGGACCAAGGGGGGTTTAACAAAGACAGTGGAGTTCTTAGAGGCCATCAAGGGTTTCATCTCCTTGGGTTCAAAGATGTCTTGTACAAGCTGAATGGGGACATAAATGTATGCCTTCCTTTGCTTTTCTATTGGTAAGAGAATTTAATTTTGTAGGAATAAGCTGCCAGCCAACCTGGTCAAAATATTGAAGAATCTTTGAAACCTAATTAAACAAAAGACAAAGTTGGATAGATCTAACCACCTGTTTACCTGAGAGGCATTTGATTATTAATTTAGAATCCCCACAATGGTAAGATTCTTGAACTTCTCTTTGGCTGCAAGAAAAAGACTACATTTTTAGCACATGAATTCAACAACAATGTTGGAAGCCTATTTGAGATTTATGCTGAATTCTAATATCTTAAGTTGGTGTTCAGACCACAACACACTACAACAATAGTAATGTTGTTATTGGCTTTCAATGCACTGCAAATAAAGAGAGCACATTATTTCAAGATTGCCACTGATATCAATTATTACATTATTCACATTGGTTGATAATATAATCACAGGTCCCTCTAAGTTCCTGTGTACCTACATTCTAGGGACACCCTTCTCTTGGAAATGTGGGGATTTTTGGGGAAGGGGAGTGCATCCCTGTGGAAAACTAGTTACAAAAGCTCTTGCAATTCAACCACCCTCTCCAAGTGAGTGAAATAGAATGCACATTTGGTTTCAATAGGTCTAATGAATTCAGGACCAAAATATTGCATGTGATTGTGGTCCATTGGCTACAAATGTTTGGTCCATTCAATTTTGTCAATGTCCTTGAGTGCATTGTACATGGCCTACACACAAGGTATTAAATAGGTATATGCTTGTATTGTTGCACATATTCCACATTTCTCACAATCTTTACCACATTGTTAGTGTTAACCTCCTCAATGACATCTTAGAGGATTGAAACTAGAACTTCACATCCTTGTAGTTTCCCATACAATAAATTGCTTTAAGGAGCTAAGACCTCTCCTTACATGTGACCATGATATTCATGAATAGAAGGTGTCGAATGTCCATCTAGCAATCCATGATAATGCTGCATGTATGGGAGACCCATGTAGCCTATATTTCCTCCTTCGATATGCTAATCTTGAAATATTTCTTATCAAGGATAGTAGTACATGTTATATTGTCTTGGGCTTCTATATGAAGTCTTAATCTAATAGAAGAAGAGGGAGGCTCTTTAAGGAATTACCTGAGATTGATTAGGCCCTTCTTTGAGTGTTAGATACTTTAAAGGACATCTTGATGTAATTATAGGGAATAATTCTGCCATTCTGTATGATCTCAACAAACATCTTAATTTCTCCAGATAACCAACACTTTGTAGAACAACCTCTAGTCATAGCTAAAATTTTCTTTTTAGATGCAAGATGTCACTTGATAGATCTAAAGGCTTGCAAACAAGGTTCTGACCAAAAGAAAATGTCACACCCTACTACAAATGTTTAATTGACTAGTGAACAATCATTTTGATTTGAGACCTACCTATACATGAATGATTCAGTATTTAACAAATCTCATTAAAATTATTCGAGTAAGATTTCTATTTTGGAGCAACAACATTTTGACCCTCACTTGAAGTTTGATAATGCCAGCCTGTTGTCTGTCATGTATTTAATAATTTTCTTTATGCATTAAACAAAAAGGATGTGATTTTTTATGAATAGAATTAAGAGCATCATATATTTGAAAAATAAGTATCTTCTGTTTGGTTTTCTTTGGAGCACTAAAAGGAATTTAATGCTTTTACAAAGATCATGAACATACAACATTTGGAAAAAATGTAAGCATGGGAGGAAAAAGTTAAGAAAAAATACATTACTAACAAATCTGTATATTCAAGTCCAATAATAAGCTTCTATTTAAGGGATGGTAAATAACTTTCAAAGATGAACCAATAATTTATTACATGCTTAATACAATAGTTATTGTTTTAAAGTCAAGGATTGTTTGTTGGACATGCTATCATAGAGCATAGTATTTTTTTGCTATATATCTTAAGTTTAAACTTTTGAAATAGCATTATAGCAAATAAATCTCCACATAGGATCATCATGCATTGATTTAGTTTCTCCTTTTATTTATTGCACTTAAAAAATAAGTTGTTGGTTTCCTTTAACTAAGTTGCTAACTTTAGGGAAGAACACTTTGGAGTTTACTAGTGTGTCGAATTTCCATCAAAAATATTTGCAAAATATGCCCCCTATAAGATGATCATCCCAACTCAGTTTAAGCATTATCAGACATTTGAATTCTTCTTAGATGCTTCCAAATAATAATGTTGTTTGACTTTAATATATCAATACAAAGTAAAGAACAAGATGTAAATGCACACAATTTACTTGTTTATAATTATATTTATGGTTGTAGATCCCTCGTGCAAGTAGTGCACACATCTAAAAATGTCGAGTTTAATTCTTATAACATATTTTTTAGGTTGAAGGTAACATGGTAGTATATTCACAAAATACTGCTTAATATCTAAACCATCAAATGAATGGAGGTAATCATGACCAAGTGAAGTTACCAGGAAAAAAATTACACATTTCTATTTAGAATTTTATTTCTTAGCATTTCCTTGCAGATTTGTCTTCCCTTCGATAAATAAATTTTACACATTTGTGTGAAGTATGTGCAGCCCTCATCCACTAAACCTACATGACTGCATGCACCTAGAACCCAAGAAAATATTGCATTGTTAGGATGTGTTCCAGAATGCTTCATTAATTCAAAGATTTTGAGAGGTTCCTTGCAAAATCCATTTTGTGCACATTCTGCAATCAATCATTTCATTCCATGAGATGACATCTCTTTGAGGCATTCTGTCAAACAATTCAGGTGTTTTGTCTATGATTCCACATCTTGCATATATGTCTACTAGAGAATATCCAACTATAACATTTGACAAAAATTACCATACCATTATGCTTTGGTGCATGTTCATAGCCCATCCCAAAGCTCCCATTTTGGCATAGGCAGGGAGGACTCTAGCAAAAAAATTGGTTTTATACCTGCCAATTGTATTCATCTGAAAGTTTCGAAAGCCTTTTCAATAAACATTTTTTTGTAAAACCTGCAATCATTGCATTCCATGAGATGACATCTCTTTGAGGCATTCTGTCAAAAAGTTCACGTGCCTTGCCTGTGCTTTCACATTTTGCATGCATATCTACTAGAGCATTTCCATCCATAATATTTGGCAGAAATCCACCTTATGCTATGCTTTGATGGATGTACATACCCTATCCAAATCTCCCATTTTATTACAGGCAGGGAGTATGCTGGCAAAGGTTGTGGAATCTGGCTTTACACCCGCCAATTGCATTTGCTTGAAAGTTTCTAAAGCCTTTTCAACAAATCCATTTTGTGCATAACCTGCAATATTACAATCCGTAGACCACATTTCTTATAGGGATACTGTCATGCATTGTCTATGCATTGATGTATATTCATATCTTGTTTCAAAGCTCCCATTTTGGAATAGGTAGGGAGGATGTTGGCAAAGGTTGTGGAATTTGGCTTTACACCTGCGAATTGTATTTGCTTGAAATTTTTTAAAGCCTTTCCACCAAATTCATTTTGTGCATATCTATTGTAGATGTCCTTAAGCTATATGACAAAGGTGTATATACAATTTGAGATCAATTGATAAGCTGAGACATGTAATGTTAATTTTATTTAGATTTTACTTAAGATATAATTTCATTATCTTGTTGAATTTCATAGTTCAATAATTGGGATTTTTAATGATCTTGTATACCCAAAGTGTATGTGATAGAAAGAAATTGGGTAGTCATGTTGATTACTTTGAGAATTTGAATGATCTTGAGTTCATAAGTACATAGTGATAAGTTTTGAAAAATAATATTATTTCTTGTTGCATTTATCATAGAAACAAAGGCCTCTTTTGATTGTAGCAGAGGATGTAGAGAGTGAAGCATTGGCTACTTTGATCTTTAAAATTGATGATTTTTTTACTAAATTGATAATGTTTGAAGTTTCTTTTTCATGTTGAGTCTAATTAATAAGTTTAATGTTGTGTTGCAACTTGCAGGTGAGTATGTTGATATGATAAAGGCTAGCATTGCCGATCCTCTAAAAGTTATCATAATTGTATTAGTTGATGTAGAAAGGTAAAACTATTTATCTTTATTATAATTAGTGGAACTTGCAACTACAATATCTGATAAAAATCTACTTCCAAATATTCTTTTTATGGATGTTCATATTCTCATCCAAAGGTCCATTTCACACACAGGCAAGAAGGAAACTTTCAAGCATATCAATTACAAATTTACAATCAATAATCAAGCTATTGATCAGTTGTTTAGGAATAAGGCAATTGTATATCACTAATTGAATATTGTCTATTTATTTGTTGTCTTGCATGAATTCATTGTTTTTAAAAATTGTAAGAGATAACTAGGAAACATTATATCTAGCGCCTAAGTTTAGGGTGCCATAGTTGGAAAAGGAAAATAAAATGTTTGAATTTTATCCTTTGTATTATTTGACTTTTCTGAGTTTTTGATGTGCAAATTTCAAAACCTTATTTTCAGGCTGCAACTCCAAATTGGAGAAGTGAAAGGTGAATACCAGCGAGGAAGAGTTTGGAGGAGCCAAAACCAATAGTGGCGGGAAAGCTGTGGATTTGCAAGGGGATTAAATGGGTCGAGCCCCTATAGGAGGTCAATGCCCCTCCAAAAGGACTATAGTTAAGGAAGGGGAAAATAGTATAAGTATATGAAAATAGGAGTATTTTGTTTATATAGTGTCTGTAAGTTGTATAGTGCCACTGAGACATTGAATGTAACCAATGATATTTTGATTTTCCAATGAGGCTTAATGAAGTAAATTTTCAGAGTGGTTTTTCCTCCACTCATAAATACTGTGTTTTGGCTCCTCTTGATTTGTAATATGTTTTTGTTTGTGTCTAATCAATCATATTTGTTCAAGCATTTTAGTCTTCATTTCATGGTGCTTCTTCAATATTTGAATATCTATGATACTTGAAGTTTATATGCATAAATTTGTGAGGATTAATTAAGTTAGATTTGATTTGTAATGACTAAATATATGACTAAAGTAATGACTAAATTATTCACTAAACACATGACTAAATACATGACTAAATTAATGACTAAATATATGACTAAAGTAATAACTAAATTAATGACTACATATATAATTAAAGTAATGACTAAATTGATGACTAAATATATGACTAAAGTAATGACTAAATTAACGACTAAATATATGACTAAATTAATGACTAAATATATGACTAAAGTAATAAATAAATATATGACTAAATAAATGACTAAATTAATGACTAAATCAATGACTAAATATATGACTAAATAAATCACTACCATGACTAAATAAATGACTAAATTAACGACTAAATAAATGACTAAATCAATGACCAAATCAATGACTAAATAAATGACTAAAATAGTTTAGTCATAAATTTGGTGGTGTTATAAATGGCTACAAATAAACCACTAATAGTCATGAGACGGAAATTAGTCCTTTATATGCAATTTTTAGTAGTTTATTTAGTCATATATTGTTGTTTGTGTACTAGTGAAATTGCTCCAATAGATGTGGATCTTGACTCTTGATCTTGATATGATATAATGTCTTTGAATGCTTGCTTGAATCATGAAACCTACATCACAAATGTTAGCTCAAAACACAAATGATGCATGAATACTTTGACGTGATTCTTGAATCTTGAATTGATGCCTCAAAATGCTTGATAAATAGCTCTTGAATGATCTTGAATGCTCTTTTGATGATAAATTTGCTATTTTTCTTGAATACTTGAATTGCTAGGAGAAAATATGTGAAGTAACCTTATATTTATACTTGTTTATGTCAAATTTCTTGAAATTACAAGACTACAAGTCGATATCAGATCTAGGAGAATAGAATCCTGCCAATAATTGAATTCAAAATAGGTCCAAGATAAAGTGGGACTCATACACCAGTTAGGGCGTATGAGTTCCAGTAACCTAAGCTTGGGACATAAATTTTAAGTTCAATGCAATATTCAGGATTAGGCCCCAAAACCTAGGTGGGAACCATACACCCAAGGTGGTGTATGAGTCTCAGATCACTAGATTTGGAACACACAACCCAAAAACATGAATTATGATTTGTCATTTGTTAAGTGTCAAGATTATCCTTAGAGAAATACATTAAATAAGGCTTGTGGGTGCAACATAGGACCAAATAAGGCATAAAGAAGCCCAATTTTAGCAGGGAGGGCCAAAACAAGTGTGAAAATGTAAAAGGATATATTTTTCTATGCTAAATTTAGCCCCCACTTTAGTTAGAGGAAGAAATCGCTTCAAAATCACACTAAAGTAGTCAAAATCACATCAAGAGTGGTCCAAGTATACCAATACTAGTCAGATAGGATGACAACGATCAAGATGGTTACACAAGCCCCTAGGATCAAGATCTTATGGAAAACCAACATAGGCACAAAAGAACACACATGTGAATGATGTATGAAGCAACAACAAGATATAACCATACACTACCAAAGACATAAAGAGAAAAGGAAAAATAAAAGAAAGGTGGATCAAGCCTCGACTATGTTTCCAACAGGATGTGGATTAGATCTAAGTTGTTTGTCCAAAATGTTTACAAGTGGAATGTGGTGTCCACTATGCAAACCAAACAAATGCTCATAAGGGCTAGTGGAACCTCAGGCCATCCACTAGGTGAGCCCCCACATAGGTGAGACACATACACACGTGACTGGTATGCACTCACACACACAAGCAAGTGGTGATGGGAAAGTCACACCTAAGTTCGGATCCCATACGCTAACCATACCAAAGTTATACCTCCTGATAAATTTGATATGGAACCACAAAACAGGAACAATAGGATCCATGAGGGAAGCAAAAAAATTTATGCTAACACCCATGAACAAACAAGATGGCACCACAGGCAAGAAAAGTGTGTTTTGCAAGGTGGCCATTTAACAATTATTGTCAATGCAAAAGTAGTATAAGGTACATTCAAAATATTTTTTCTTAGTTCATTTAAGGTCTTAACTTAGGGAACATTGTGCCTAATGTCTCCAAGAGAGGGCCAATCGAAGAATAGAAGATTCACAACTTAGGGAATGGAGTGTGGAGAATCAGGCCATAAGAGGAATATAATATGCTAAGGGAGATCACACTCTTGAGGAACATCACACCGAATGTCACCACAAAGAGAAAGATGCATCACATGAATTAAGAATACCACACCATGAAACATGAGCTGTAATTGAAACACAAAAAAATAATTCCAATGTATGCCCCCACTTTAAAGAAATTACTAAACACCATGATGTGAGAAACTACTTTAAAGTAGCAAATGATAAATGGTAACAATAAAGAGGACATGAGAGCTTATTTGGAAAGGCCTATGCCAACTCATATTTTTCCAAATGAAGCTACATCATGAAAAGGGGTTGCCCCCAAAATGAAGCCCCAAAATCACATAAGGGATCCATGGATTTGGGGTCAATATGCCTTTGATACAATGTTATTATAGAGCTCAGAAACATCATCATTCCCCAAATACTCATGGAACTAGAAGAATGATACAAAGAGAGTGAAAAATAAAGAAAAACATTTGGATCAACATGGAAGCGACCTAAATGTCTCGACACCTTGCGTCATCCCCGAAAGGAAAACATAAGAAAAAGAAAAGATAAAAGATAATCTTTTGGGTCAACATGGAAGAGACCTAAATGTCTCAATGGCTTGCATCATCCCCAAAAGGAAAATACAAGACAAGCGGAAAAGATAAAATGCTTACGACATATAGAAGAATGTAGGTACAAATAGAGGAATGTCACAAATTAGAGAGATACATCAAATAGAATGGTATGTGAGATCATATTATGTACATGCAATCACACACATAACATGAAAAAAGAAAACAAAGACAAGACTATTAAGGAACATGTGAGTCAACCTATAGCAGGTCGTCTGCATCCCAATCTTGTTCATAATATACAAAAGGTGGACAACTAGCCAAAGGGACAATGTGGAGTACAGTACTAGGGTCATCACCAAGTTCAACACTCTTCTTAGGGAAATTGTCATTTAAGATCGTGGAAGAGGAAAACAATGAATTCAATTCATTATGCACTTCTTCATCAATTTTAGCAATCTCATCATCATCGTCCAAGTTAATCACAATGGGAGGTTAAATGATAATGTCTAAAGAGGGTGCAAAATTCCCAGTTGTGGTTACGATATAGGATCTTTTTGTTGTGGCGAAGAGGGAGAATCCTTGTGTATTGCTTCACTTAATTTTTGATGTTGATTTTCTTTATTGTTTCCTTCATTTAAGCTTTAGGAAATAACACGATGTCTATGCCTATGCTCTCTAGCATTTCTATTTCTTTTGGTAAAATTTTCAAGTTGTGTTTATGTAGGAGCAGGTTTATCAACCATATGTTGCTTTTCTTCCCTAAGGGAAGGAATGGAAAGAACCATAGGAGGCTATTCAACCACTTCCTCTTTAGCTTTGTAAACTTGTTTTATCTTAGGAGCTGTGACAAAATTGTTTTGGTTGTCTCTTGGTCATTTGTAGGAGATAGGTAAAGGATCTGTCTTAGGTTGGTCTTGGTTACTTGGAAGGGGTGTTGGATCAATCATGGCTTCATCAAGGATAAAAGGCTTAGTCATGGGTTGAGGCATGTTTTAAAGGGATAGTTCTGCTATGCATTTTGCCTTAAATTTTTGATAGGATTTGAAAAAGAAGTCTTCACGAGGTTTAATAGGTTCAATAGGATTGTGCCAAAAGAAATCCAATGAGAAATTCCCACAAGAAGACACATGATTAAAGAAATTATGGTGCACAGTAAATATCTCATTGTCAAAGGGAAACTTCAAGCATTTATGCACAACCGATGGGAAAAATTCCATGGAGCGTAGCCATGGATAACAAAGCTTCACATAGAATTGATACAACATTAGGATGATGGAAAATGAGACATCTAATTGTTTCGGTCAAACTTTTTAAGGAAGGGTGATCAAACCCATCGTAGGGAAAGCAAAACCATTATGCATTTTTATCCATGCTTTTAGTTTATCATATGTATCTTGATAAATTTCATGCATAATTAATCATTCTTCAGTGATCACATTCTCTCCATAGACTAGATCAATTAATATCCCATTGGTGGGCTTATTATTGATTTGACCAGCTTTGTAAAGAGGACCATTGAGTGCATTTTTTATTATATCTTTAGATGAGAAAGCAATGTCAAGAGGCATTTTAGTTCGGTCCTTACGAGGTTGAATTTTGATCAATCCAACAATATTATCTATAATACTTTTTTCATCAGTATCCATGTTGTCATCATCAGTGTCAACATTCATCACATCATTATTCTTAGTTTCACTAGCTTTGATAAATGAAATATTATGATTTGGCATGGGGTTGGTAAAGATTTGCAGGTTTTTGTTGGGAGGGGCAACAAATTTATTAGCTTGATCATTAACACCTCTAATTTGAATATGATTAGAATAAATGAGGTCTTGCACAAGATGTTTAAGATGCTTACAGTTTTCTGTATCATGTCCATTTTGTCGATGAAAATGACAATAGGAATTAGATCTAAAGTTCAGAGGAAAAGGCTTATTAGGATTGGGAGTTTTAACGGGAGGTAAGGAAATCAAGTTCTTTTCTAGAATTTGTAACATGGTGTTATAGAGGGTATGGGTAAGGGAGTAAATTATCTTTTTAGATCCCCAAATGTAAAAGGATTAGTCTTCTTTACAACAACCAGTTGGGTATTACCATGATGGGTTGGTTGAGGGGGATTTAGTTGAAGGAAGCTTTTATTCTGTTTATTAAAGGGTTGATAATTGTTTTGATTTATAGATTCAGACTTTTCAAGATGGCTAGAGGTGCATTTTGCTTCATGACTACTAACCGAGTTTTAATAATCACAAAGGACAATACACAAGTGTACGAAAGGGGGAAACTTCATCATACTAAGCTTATCTTGTATCTTAGTTTGTAAGTTCTCAATGAACATCTATTGAAGGTGAGGATCAAGAATCTTTACATCAATTTCAGAATAAAGCAATTGGTAGCATGAAATGAAGTTAGTAACCTTTTCATCGTCCTTTTGCTTACATCTCACCAAATCAACTAATGTCATCTTAGGGGTCATGTGCACTTGAAAATTGCTAATAAAGGCCTCAACAAGTTCATTGAATGAAAAAATTGAGTTATTCGGTAACGAGGAAAAACATTCTAAGGCAGTATCCTTCAAGGATATAGGGAAAAGCTTAGCTAAGAGCTTATCTTCAAGGATGAAGTCACTACATAAGGCGGTATAAGTGGAAACATGGTTAAAAGGATCTCCTTTCCTTCCATATTTCTCACACCTAGAAATATCTATACCTTGTGGTATCATAATTCTTAATATCTCCAAGGTTATGGGATTTATTTTGACATAGTATGATGGATGCCCATTTTGATTTTGGCTTATGGTGGAAATTTTCTTTTGAAGGGATGAAACATTTTGCAAGAGTTGGTTAAGGATGGTGTCATTGGTTGTGTTTCAGGATGGAGGTGAATATGGTGGTGGTGTATATGTGTTTGACAAGGAAGTGAATGGAATACTTATGGGAGGTAAAGTGGTAGGAGATATGATGTGTGTTGCCATAAAGGTATAAGGATTGCTAATGGAAATACCCAAGGTAGGAATGAAATTACTACTAGTAGGTTGCATTGTTGTTGTAAGTTGAGGGTTGGTATAAGTGGGAATAGAGGCAATGGTTGTAGGAGGAGAAATTTGAGTTCCTCTTTGACTTTGAGTATTCTTCAAAGTTCAAACACAACTAGTGGTTGAGGTAAGATGTTTGCCAAAAATCTGAGGTAGGTTACTCACAAGTTCTATTCCTTTTTCACTTTCAATCATGCGGTGTATGCTATCCATGGTAGGAATAATAGTGTTGGAAATGTTTTTAGTACTCACTTGATGTTGTAGGTTTGCTAATTCTTCATGGATTTGAATTATGTTTTCTTGAGGAACACTAGCTGCCATTGTTTCAATACTTGTCATACTACTTGAAGGTAAAGAGTTGTTATGGGTATGGTCCATACCTAGTGAACTAGTGTCAACACTATGAGTGAAAGAGGTAGATAACCCAAGATTTAGGACGCGTGTGTTATCGTGGGATGACATGAGCCTCGAACTACATATCGCTATAGTATTAGCAATAGGACACCAAGTTGTAAAGCTCATACAAAGGGAAATCAATGAATGCAATAAACAAAAACTAAATGATATGCTTTAAGTCTGATTCTTATGTTTACAAATGCACTTGAAATGAAACCGAATTAAGCTAGATCCAATGAAATGAATGAAGCAAAAACACAATAATTTAAAATAAAGATCTAACAACAATAAATAGTGTAATCAAGGGAAAAATCATATTTTTTTAGATGGTTAGATCAATAACACTAAAATCCATTAAAAATAATGAAGCACAAAGGAAAAATGATGAAAACATATTACCATAAGTCTTCCTCTTCCATGCTTCACCTTTGTTACACCTCCTAGCTTGCAGTAAAATGTTGCCCTTAGATTCGTGTATGAGCAATTATGACAAATGACAAGACTAAAGCAAGTTTTGAAGGATTTATTCAAAATCTAAATGCCTATGCCTATTGCCAATGCCTATGTCTAAAACAAATGCCAAAGTTGATCAAATGACTATATTAAATACTAAAATTGCCTATGACAATAAATGTGAAAGTAAATAAATGCCTAGAATGTCTATGCAAAATGTCAGCATGTGTGTGTGTCTGTGTAATCGAAAAGTGAGAAGAAGATGGAATTTTATAGAAAATGCCATTTCAAATGGACGGAAGAGATAAATTAATGATGAGAACCTAAAATGAGCGATCTAGATTACACCTAAGAATCCCTAATTAGGGTTAGAAAAAAATCTTTAATCGAACGGTCAGAATAAAATCAGATCGACGGTGGAGAATAAATGAGGAAATTAATTAGAAAATAAAGATTTTTGAAAAATCAAGAAGATAAGATTGCCTGATTTGCAAGATTCAAAAAATCAAAGAGATAAGATGTGGACTGAAGATAAGATTTGAAAAATCAAGAATCTACCCGATTGCTTGATTTTTAGAAGATTAATTACTAATTTGAATTATAATAATTCAAATTATGGATTTTGAGAGATAATAAATAATCTTTTTTAGATTATTTATCAAAAAGGACTGACAGTTACAATTGACATAACATTTTAAATAA
The DNA here is from genome assembly GCA_007258455.2 of Sequoia sempervirens. Classification (NCBI taxonomy): domain Eukaryota; kingdom Viridiplantae; phylum Streptophyta; class Pinopsida; order Cupressales; family Cupressaceae; genus Sequoia; species Sequoia sempervirens. The sequence goes on from VDFB02367448.1 coordinate 25,896, forward strand.
TTTAATTTATTTAAAATGAGAAGAATATTAATTGGCAATTAAATAATTAAATTTAATTATTTAATTTAGGAGATGAGATTAATTAATTAAATAAATTAATCAATTTACTTAATTAAGACAGTTAGTGACATATTAAATAAATAAATAAAACTTATTTATTTAATAATTGGGAAGAATTAAATGAAGAAAGGGAAATTAAATAAATTAAGGAATTTATTTAATTAAAGAAAGACTTAGACAATTAATGACGTATTTAATAAATAAATAAAATTTATTTATTTAATAATCATGAAGAATGAAAGGACATGAATTAATTAAATAATTATGAATTATTTAATCAATAGTTGAATGTGGACCAAGGACATAATTAAATGTCTTAATTATGCTAGGACGAAAGTGGTAAAAATGAAGCTTGTAGGCCTAGGTCATTTTTAGGTGTCTACATTTTGCCCCTCTTTGTCATAATGTCGCTTTGTGACAAAGAAAATAAGTCAAAAAAATGCCCCATGCAAAATAAGATGAGGAAGAATGAGAGGAGACGGTATGCCCCCTCGAGAGGACATACAGGTTCCAAGAACATGAGTGTGCTCTCGAAATTGATGAGAAGACTAGAATATGAAGAGATAAAGAAATGTTAGTGCAAAAGATATGGATGATGATATGGATGCAATGCCTATATGAGACGAGTGAGAGAAGATGACAAGACTAAAGAAGATGCATGTTAGTTCCTAGACCAAATCCTTCAAAACATTGCCATAGGAGTAATATTTATTGCTCTTAATCATCATTGGGCGGTAAAAATGACACAAATGGACAACAAACACCATGATATGACGTAGACCAAGGTGTGCAAGGTCCTCCACTTGAAAAATAGACAGTCACAGACAATGAATGTCCTAACTCATACTAAAGGCGAAGTTGCCCGTCTTTTTGTCAAGACAATCCATAGACAGCAGTCAAAGAAAATAAAATAGGCTAGGAGACCTCATCGCACCTCTAAATCCTTCATGGGACATCCTCTAGGTAGCTAGTAACATGACCAAAAAGACAAGACAATTAAAATATAAGACAAAATAGCCAAGATAGCCAAAAGATAAGATAAGAAAGACCAGAAAGATTAACAACCATGTAATTTTGTTTGCCAATGTTTGTTTGCCAAAGATTGAATTCTTGTCAGTTTGATAGTTTTGACAGTTTAAGAGTTTTGCCAATTTGACGGTGTTGATAGTTTGACGGGGCCTATTGTCAGGAAGGACACATCCTGAAAAAGGAAAAGGACATTTTGACGAGGTCTAACTCCAAGAAGGACACATCTTGAAGAGGACCAAAGAGTGACGAGATTGACATTATTTTGGCAAGTTGACTAATGTTGACTGTATGATTGATTAGACTGTGTTGTCTAATTTTGACCAATTTTGACATTGACGTTTCAAATGACTGTCTTGTGTCTGAGTTTGACTATGTTTGACTTATTTGACTGATGTGATGATTGTGACAAATGCCATGATTTTATTTTGACCAGCCTAAAAGGACTAACCTAATGTCTCGGGGACTCATCGACTGATGGCCTTGCCTACGTAGCAAATGCGTAGAGACAATGTAGTTCGACAATGACATGGATTGACTGACATGACTGACTTTGACTCCATGTGACTGACTTTGACATTGATTTGGATGTTTTTGTGTTTTTCTTCAGGACGTTTTATGATTTTTAGGTCTTTCTTCAGGACATTTTATGATGTTTTTGGTCTTTCTTTAGGACATTTTATGATGTTTTTGTCTTTTTTAGGACTTTTTATGATGTTTCTTTTTTTAGGACTTTTTGCCATGTTTTTGGTCTTTTTGTCGTTTTATGATTTTTTTGGATTTTGATGTTTAAGAGGATCGTGACAAATGCAAATGACTGATGCCTATACATGAGAACCCAAGGAAAAACATGATTGTGTCCCTAGTCAAGCTGAATATCAATTGATAGGTGATGACAACATTGTTTGACGTGGGAAGGACGCATCCCGAAACAACATGAGGATGATGACGATAAAGTGATGAAAGTATTGAGGTCTACAGCCAGGCCAAAAACACAGTCAAGTAAAATTTTGGATAATGTGCTTGTATGAATTGGACTCGTTGCATTTGGAATGACTTGGTTAGGACTAAATGGGATGATGATTATCCTTAGACCGTTTGACAAGGGAAAGCCAAGATAGGTGATAGGCATGAAAGGATAGGGGGTGGCCTTGGTAAAGGATGAGAGACATGAGACTAAGGGAATTGTCATATGATTTTCAAGGACTATCATATAAGGACAATAAGACTATGATGGTTGATGACCTGATGTTTCGTGAATCGTGTATGACCGAAGGATAGACATGTCAAGAGTTTTCCCAAAGGATGATTTATGTGTGCCAGTTTTATGTCAAGACTGAGGTAAGTGGGAATGATATGGATTAAATGGTCAGATGCCAATGCCAAGAGGAAGGCCTAGGAGATGAGATGACTTGCCCCCAAGTGTAAGAGTCCATATAGATGATTTATTTTACACATGATGCCTGTTTGCCAGGTATTCACCATTGGATGAAATTTTTCTCTTTACTATTTTCTTGACTTTTTGATTTTTTTTTTTTTGGTGTCACCAAGACTGTTTGCCGGTTTTCATCAGGGTGGCGATTTTTTCATTTTTGATTTTTTTTTTGCATTTTTGATACGATGGATAGCCTAGATGCTTTAGATTACCACTAACTATTCTAAATCCACTGACAGTGCCGATGTAGAGATTGGTGCCATGATATGCCAATAATGACCTTGCTGAAGGAGTTGTCTTGTCAGGATCGTAGCACTTGTATACAATTGATCGATGTCATTGTGATCCTTTCTGATACTAGAGTTGGCCTTATCAAAATATGCACATCGCAATAGAGTGCCATGAGAGTCCTTGTGGTAAAGAGTTGCTGCCATGATGTGATGGATTTGTGACGTGGGATTTTTGGGCTTTACACGAGATGTAGGGTTATGACGAATGATGGTAGATGTGGAAAAATTATTTGGATGTTTGGATGAATGACTTTTTATTTTCCAAACTTGGGATGGTGGATGACAGATTTTGGAGGGATGGTGTTTGGAACCAACACTTTTAGATGCCGTGTTTGATGACCATTTTGAAGGAGGTGGACCTTTGTTGTATGTGGGAGTCCTCTTGTCTTGTGGCTCCACATTGTGATTGACTTTTGTATTTGACTTGATGTCTTTGTTTAATCCATCTTTCTTTGGGATCCATTTTAATTTCATTTGTCCACTTGTCCTTTTGTTTGATTCAATGGTCTTTGACATTTGATTTTGTTCTTTTGACTTGTAAGAAATTTTTTTTGTTGGCTCCAAAGGGAAGGTTTATTTATGATGGAATGGCGGTTCATGGTGGGGGTGTTGGGGGTGTTGGCAGCAATCTTATGACAAGGATTTATCATGGATTCCATTTTGACATTTGTGTTTGACAAGGTTGCCCCTAGTATCGAGGAGGTACCACTGACATCGTTTGATTTTTTGTCTGAGGAATAGCCAAGACCTTGATGTCTGTAATTTGCCTGAAGCTGTATTGGTTCCAGAATGCCTTGCTCGTGTATTCCTAGTCCTTTGCCTTGATATTGCATGCTTTGACAGATTTTGTTGGCGATGGGGTATTTTTTGTTTTGAAAGCAAGATGCTAACCCATCATGATGTCTATGGATACTGTCACTTGTAATATTTTCGTCTACAAGAAAGCCTGCTCTGACAAAGACAGACGACCCTAAGTGATAAAGTGTCTTAGCTTCATTGTCTTGTTGGATATTTGTGGTCTGATCTTGTGACATGTCAGGTTCAGCTGATTATGTTGGTGCTTCCAAAGAAATGTCGAAGCCATCATTATGGTCAGTGTCATAGAGTCCAGTAAATTCAAATATAGCTTGATCATTTTCAAATATGTCCATATTGGAATACTCTTGTGCTTGAGGAATATCATCTATGTGTCCCATGGAGGCAAGTGTCTCATCATGGGAAGTGTCAATAGTCGAGGCCTTTACAAGGTCGGCAAGTGTTTGATCATGAATGGCATAAAGGTTAAGGAGTGGATCGTCTTGGATTTCTTGGTCAATGGTAGGGTCTTGGTCGAAGATGGGGTTGTCATGGATTTGGACTTCTTGGTCAATGGTAGGCTCTTGTTCAAAGATGGGGTTGTCATGGATAGGTGTGTTTTGGATGTCATGATTGTCTTGAAGGACTCCCTGAATAGAGTTTAAGATAGGGTCATGGGATGGACTACCTTGTTCTTGACATGAGGGTGACATTATAAGGTTATGCTTTGGGCTTTCATTTTGACATGTATCCTCAAGTTTAGATAATGGGATTTGACTTTGACTAATGATAGAGCTTTCATGACTAGATGTGGCTTGTGAGGGGATGACTTGAAAAGGATTAATGGATGAAGGACTAGGATAGAACATGGGAACTTGGACTGGACTAGTATGTGAAGGACTAGGATATGACATGGGTACTTGCATTGGACTAGTATGTGAAGGATAAAGGTATGACATGGGGACTTGGACTGGACTAGCATGTGAGGGACAAAGATAGGACATTGAGTCTTGTACTGGATTAGGATGTGATGGTATAGGATGTGACATGGGGACTTCGACCGGATATGCCATGGAGTCTTGGATTGGATTAGTGTAAGGTTGACTAAAATATGATGTGGAAACTTGGACTGGATTGATATGGTATGATGTGGGGACTTGACATGAGTTGATAGATGGTTGATAGGGCATGTAGATGTTGACAGGATTGATAGGTGAAGGACTAGCATATGATGTGGAGACTTGGAGTGGACTAGTGGACAGTTGGTTTCCCTTGTCAAAGTTAGGATAAGGATGAAATTTGGACGTGTGTTGTGAATTAATGACAGGATTTGTGTCAAGTGACTATTGATTGTGAGGGTAGACGGATGGTGGCAAAGTATTTATGTCAAAGCCTTATGGTAACTTAGCCCCTTCACTCAAGATCATAGCTATGTATCTGTCTCTGTCCTGACGAGCTATTGTTTCAGCAAGTTGACAGGCCTCTGGGTCTTGTGTCAATGCCTCTATGTTTTCCTGAAGTAGTTGACCATTTTCATCTCTTTGCAAGTAGAGTTTGAATGTATTGTTTAATGAGGATTGTGTTGTCACTGGAGGTTGATTGTCTAAATTGGAAAATGGATCGTACAAGGTCTAGTTTGAGTCATGTGGAGGATTGTTGATAGTAAACAGGGGGTCTTGTCTAAAGTTTTCCATTTGTCTCTTTTGTTTTTGAAGTCTGGTTTCAACCATAAATGAGATTGCTCAAATGGGAATGATGACTAAATGCGAGTATGATACTATGTGAAGTCTAAATTCAAGATGACGAATAGAATGACAAATGTTTTTGGTTTTTTGTGAATAGGATATGCAATTTGTATGCAATGTAAGACAAGGTTATCTAAGCACTTCTAAGCTCAAACTTTGTTTTCGATTTTGACTACTAAAGGACTTTGTTGGAAAATGACAAGTTGACAAGGTCTAAATGACTAGTGAGTCTTCCTAACTAGACTTTTGAGTTGGAAGAAACCTCACAAAAGAGGACAATGACTAAAAGGGAGATTTGATAACTTAGTCCAAAAGGGTCTAATTTTGAAAACAATGACTTTGCAAAGTGTGCTTAAGATTTTCCTAATCCTAAGTATGCAAGTATGAACCTAGGGACAACGTAATGTTGAATGTATGAAACTAAAAGGAATGCGGTATGAAACCTATGGTGACTGATGCAAGCTAATAGACAAGACTTTGAGCAATATCAAGTTTGGTTTCTGACAGAATCTTCTTGATGACAATGTTTGACAAATGGTTAACAATTTGAAGACCTCAGGTTTCGATTGTGAAATTTAAAATTTTGACAGACAAATACATCACAGTTTGGCAAATGCGTCACAGTTTAGCAAATGTGGTTCAGTTTTGCAATTGCGGCTTTCAAACTGTCAAATGCGACTCTATTTAGCATATGCGGCTTTTCAGTTGATAGATGCATTACGATGCCTATAGATGCGGCGTTCTAAGTTTCAAATGCGGTTTAGCAGAGTAGTTGCGTTGCCAAAAATCAGTTGCGGTTTGACAGATGCAACTCAGTTTAGTTTCAAAGTGATTTTCTTGTCGTTTTGATGGAAATTTTGATCTGTTTGGTGAATGTTTTGTTTGAACTATGATAGAACCAGAATACACTTGAAAAACAAAGCGTTTTAAAAAGTAACCAAACACACATCAGAAAAGCACAATCCTAGGTTAGGCCATGACAATATTCACTAGATTCCACGTGGGTTTCCCCAACCGCATATCTGTAGCATGTGAATTCAGAAGCTTGGCTGCATGGGCTCCCCCTTACAATGCACTCTCTTCTCAGGCCAACCAAGCTTCCAACCCCCATGAAACTCCCATGGTGAGCTGATCACCTCTACTACAAACTGCAAAAGTGTGGATGCCTTCACACCGACCGGTGCTACGCTAGCAAATAGAAGGATTTTGGCTTTCTATACACGATTTTTTAGTTCGAGACCCCTGTTCGAGTGGCCATACATGGGGCAAGAGATTAATCACCATTAAGGTGGCACTCCAGCCTGAAGAGGTTAAGCTCAACAAGGTTTAAGGGAGTACAACTTCATCTGTATGAAACATCTGCACTCGCAACCTTAGGTTTTCCCTTAAGGTTTACATTTATATATCAGTTGGGGGTAGCTTGGCTTTAGCTCCATTGCTGGTTTGAGTTGCGTTGGGTAATGAAATCCCCAAGCAAGCCCAATTTCTAGAGTTGGTAACCGTTTCTCTTACACCCAAGATCACTCGAAAGCGCGAGGGGAGAGGATACTCCGATATACCAAGTCAGGGTAAATAACAGATTAGAATGGGTCTGGTTTTTTGATCACAAGGTTTTCACCAAGTGAGAGCATACTCACCTACCATTCCGCAACCACAATCAAACATAGAAGACATGAGTTCGTTTTATATGCACCAAAATCAAATGTTTGCTAATCTAAGAAAAACAAGCACAAAATTTGTTTATTCCTTCTTTGACATGCGATTCTACAAACAATGAATTAGTAATTTTTTTTACCAATGTAATCAAGGGAAAAATCATATTTTTTTAGATGGTTAGATCAATAACACTAAAATCCATTGAAAATAACGAAGCACAAAGGAAAAATGATGAAAACAAAAGGAACAATATTACCATAAGTCTTCTTCTTCCATGCTTCACCTTCGTTACACCTCCTAGCTTGTAGTAAAATGTTGCCCTCAGATTCGTGTATGAGCAATTATGACAAATGACAAGACTAAAGCAAGTTTTGAAGGATTTATTCAAAATCTAAATGCCTATGCCTATTGCCAATGCCTATGTCTAAAACAAATGCCAAAGTTGATCAAATGACTATATTAAATACTAAAATTGCCTATGACAATAAATGTGAAAGTAAATAAATGCCTAGAATGTCTATGCAAAATGTCAGCATGTGTGTGTGTCTGTGTAATCGAAAAGTGAGAAGAAGATGGCATTTTATAGAAAATGCCATTTCAAATGGACGAACGAGATAAATTAATGATGAGAACCTAAAATGAGCGATCCAAATTACACCTAAGAATCCCTAATTAGGGTTAGGGAAAAATATTTAATCGAACGGTCAGAATAAAATCGGATCGACGGTGGAGAATAAATGAGGAAATTAATTAGAAAATAAAGATTTTCGAAAAATCAAGAAGATAAGATTGCCTGATTTGCAAGATTCGAAAAATCAAAGAGATAAGATGTGGACTGAAGATAAGATTTGAAAAATCAAGAATCTACCTGATTGCTTGATTTTTAGAAGATTAATTACTAATTTGAATTATAATAATTCAAATTATGGATTTTGAGAGATAATAAATAATCTTTTTTAGATTATTTATCAAAAAGGACTGACAGTTACGATTGACATAACATTTTAAATAATTTAATTTATTTAAAATGAGAAGAATATTAATTGGCAATTAAATAATTAAATTTAACTATTTAATTTAGGAGATGAGATTAATTAATTAAATAAATTAATCAATTTACTTTAATTAAGACAAGACATATTAAATAAATAAATAAAACTTATTTATTTAATAATTGGGAAGAATTAAATGAAGAAAGGGAAATTAAATAAATTAAGGAATTTATTTAATTAAAGAAAGACTTAGACAATTAATGACGTATTTAATAAATAAATAAAATTTATTTATTTAATAATCATGAACAATGAAAGGACATGAATTAATTAAATAATTATGAATTATTTAATCAATAGTTGAATGTGGACCAAGGACATAATTAAATGTCTTAATTATGCTAGGACGAAAGTGGTAAAAATGAAGCTTGCAGGCCTAGGTCATTTTTAGGTGTCTACAAATAGAAGCATGCAAATGATGTTTTTAATGTTGCAAAATGCAAGTTTAGGTATGATACGGGACTAAATCACTCAGAGGGTCGAATGAGTCCCAGTTAAGATTTTTGAAAGGTTCAAACAATGAAAAACACACAACACAGAAATCCTAGAAATCAAGTAAAATAACTTATATTAGGACTAAATCGCCCAGGTGGGCAAATGAGTCCTAGATCAGGGTTTTGACAATAAATTCAAAAAATTCTTAGTGAATGTTAAGGTTTCTAGCTTGTATGTTCAAATGACTATTTGCAATGACAAATTTCAAATGAAATTTAATGATGCAAGATGCAAAAATGCAACCTATATGCACTTTTCCACTAATGCAATATTTAGGAGCCACCCTAAATGCAAATTAACTAATGTAAGATTTAATACAAAGTTAACCTAGATCTAGGACTATGATATTATCCAAATCATAAATGCAAGTCTTCAAAGGTCAGGTTCACCAAATTGAACACAAAGAAATAGGGTTCCACCTTTTAGGAGGTGGAACTATTAGGGGGATCTATTTCACTCTTAGTTCATTAGGAAACCAAGATCCCTCAACCAATTGACTTGATTGAGGAATGGACTAGGGTTATGTGGTTTCCTTAGGTGTGATTAAAGAGGGTTCAACAATAAGAAAATCCTTAGAAAGAAGGAAATGAAAAGACTATGCAAATCTAACTATATAACCTATAAAATGAAATCAAAATCAGAATAGTAAACTGAGGATTAACATAGAAGCACTTGGAAGATGAAGGTGATTGAACAAGACTAGAAAACTCAAAAAATTGTTGATCTTGATGTGCACTAGGACTCATATTCTAGACTATGTGATTTAGTCCCATTTAGGGTTTTTGTGTTGAATATGGAATTTTTTGTTAACAAACCATGATGTACAAAAAACTACTAAAAATAGGTATACTAGAACTCATATGCCCAAGGTGGCGATTTAGTTCCATTATTAGGGTTTGAATAAAAATTTTGTAGCTTTCATTTTTTCCAATCTTTAAGTTCGATAAGTATGAATTACAAGTTGTAGGCGAGTTTCCATGAAGATGACAACTTTTTGACAACTTTGACAACTTTCTTCAATCTTGCAACTTTGTCTTCAAAGGCTCTTCAAGCTCCAAATTACCTAGATCTGTAATCACACATGAAGAGAGAAAAAATGTTGTTTTGTTAGTGGATAGGGGTTTTCCTTGGTCAAACCCCATTTTGGTAATCAAACCTTGAAATGAAATAAAATAGAATGAAGGAATGATGAATGAACAATACACAATGTTGCAACTCACCAAACCCTTGATATAAAGGCTACAAAGTTGTGTGAAATGGCTTCAATGGATGTGGATCTTGACTCTTGATCTTGATATGATATAATGTCTTTTGAATCATGAAACCTACATCACAAATGATAACTCAAAAACACACATGATGCATGAAGACTTTGACATGATGCTTGAATCTTGAATTGATGCCTCAAAATGCTTGATAATCAACTCTTGAATGCTCTCTTGATCATAAATTTTCTATATTTCTTGAATACTTGAATTTCTAGGAGAAAATATGTGAAATAACCTAGTATTTATACGTGTTTATGCCAAATTTCCCAAAATTACAACACTACAAGCCGACATCAGATCTAGGAGTATAAAATCCCACCAATAATTGAATTCAAAATAGGTCCAAGATAAAGCAGGACTCATATGTTAGTTGGGGAATATGAGTCCCAGAAGCCTAAGCTTAGGACACAAATTTCAAGAAATTTTACTTGTTCAATGCAGTATTCAAGATTAGGGCCCAAAACCTAGGTGGGACCCATACGCCTGTGGTGGCATATGAGTCCCAAATCATTAGATCTGGAACACACAACCCAAAAATATGAATTATGATTGGTAATTTATTATGTGTTGGGATTATCCTCAGAGAAATACATTAAATAAGGTTTGTGGGTGAAAAATAGGACCAAATAAGGCATAAAGAAGCCCAATTTTAGCAAGAAGGGCCCTTGAACAAGTGTGAAAATGTAAAGGGATACATTTTTCTACACTACAAAGACTACTTCTACCCACATCTCTTGTTGCAACTTGAAATTACTGAGCAAGCTCCTGCTCTCTCTATAAGATACCTACAATTTTGCAGAGAAGTGTAAACAATGGTTTTATACCTTTCGATCCCACTTCTTTACAAATTTTTTAAATTCTAAAGATGTGACCTCACCTCCATTATCTATTCTTAAACACTTGATTGATCTGCCAGTTTTCTTTTCAACCAAAACTCTAAACTGCTTAGATACATTAAACACATCAACTTTTCTTTTAAGAATATAGATCCACAACTTTCTAGAGTAATCATCTATAAATGTCACAAAATATGATGATACTCCAAAAGAAACTATAGGGTCCATGGTCCCCAAACATTTGAATGGATATAATCTAGAATACCTTACTTGTATGACTACCTACTTTAAACTTATGTCTAGATTACTTCCCATAAACACAATGCTTACATAAATTCAAATTCAAAGATTTTAAATTTGGAAGTAACTTATGGTTCAACAGTACCTTCAATCCTTTCTCACTCATATGGCCCAATCCTTGATGCCATAAACAAGTAGATTCATTTTCTTCCTTAGATACCACTTCTGCTTCATTTATTATAGTACTCCCTTCTAGCTTGTAAAGGTTTCTAATATTTGTAGCCTTCATGACTACCAAAATACCCTTGGACACTTTCATTGATCCACATTGACTTGTAAATTTATAACCTCAAGAATTCAAAACTCCCAAGGAAATTAAATTATATTCTATTTTTGGTGTACATGTCTTACCTCTGTTAATGTCCTCAAAATACCATCAAACATTTTAATCTTAATGCTCCCAATCCAAACAATCTTACAAGAAATATTATTTCCCATAAGAACAACACTGCCATCAATAGTTTGGTAAGAAGAAAACCAATTCTTATGTGGACACATGTGATTAGAAGCACCAAAATCTAATAATCATTCCTCGTGATA
>VDFB02367449.1:0-26215 GCA_007258455.2 Sequoia sempervirens
ACACAAAGATCAAGTTCCTATGACCATGCATTATTGAAGCTTCATCCGCCCCTACACAAACCAACTTTTTTGGTAATTGTCTAGTCATGTATATACCTCTAATTTAATTCAAAAAATTATTAAATAGTTACATAGATTTTGTGATGTTTCATCCTCCTTCATTTTATGAACAAAGAGTAGATGAGATTAGTAGAAATGATTTCCTATAGTATACATATGCATACCCACCCTAGATGTATTATCTACCACTACAAATTCAACTAAAGACAATTTAATAAATATTGATTGTTTTATTTTCTTATACATTATACTTTTTCAACTCAACAAAACAACTTGCTCATTCTCATCCATTGTTTCAAGTGATCAATGTCTATTAGAAAAGTTATGAACACCTATAAAATACAATAGAATATTATATTTTGAGTAGTCTATCATAGGACACCCTCTAATCATAATTAGAAAAACAACACTCAACTGGACAATATTGCCTCTTGTGTTGCTCTCATCATCTTTCCAAATCGAGTTTCAATTGTACCTCTACATGCAATAAGCTTTACCTTTGTTTGAGTATACTCGTCATATTGCACAACATGTTTAGGATAAAAACTTTCTTTGTTTTCCATCTTATCACTAATTATTTCTTTTCATCCACAATTTGTTTTTATTTTTCTATGGCATTATCAATTTTTAGTTATAACTTCTTATCCTTACTATATTCACAACTACAAATCTTACATCTATATTCTATGAGAGATTCATATTTATTTTCATTCTCCACTAGTTCAATGAATGGATACTGTGAGACCCAATCAATTTAAAAATTATTTGACAAGATTCCACTCATGCCCCATTTTTATTTGTCTTTTCTTTTCTCCTTCCATATAGGACCTACATTTTTTCATCACTTAAATTGAATTGGGTTTATTAATATTATCATTCTTGTCACCCTAGGACTCCTCTAAAACATCATCTTTGGCATTGTTATGCACTCATTACAATCTTCTTGTGAGGTATTCCTTTGTCCACTAATATATGGTACAAACCTTGATGTTGAAAATTGATCTAATGGACCACAATCATTGCCAAAGTGTAACATTATGTTTTTGTGTTTTGATGAGCACCCTTTACCACTTTCAAGAAACTAGCTCCTACTTGACAACTCTAAAAATTTGGAAAATGTGAAAAAATTTCATGTTTAAGGTCATCACCATCAAAGATTCAACACTAACAATTTTTTTGTATTGCATATAATATGTAACAATGAACATAAATAGACAAAATCAACCAAAAGAATCATAATATCTAGATCCATGGAGACCAAATGTCTCACTACTCAAAAATATTTGTACTCATGCAATAAAAAAATGAACCTTATATATTAGAAAACAATAAAAAAATTATTGCTCACTTTTTGCTGACTTGTTAATGTATGTAATCTATGGCTCACTACAAATAGAACTCTAGGTAGCAAGTAGGCACTAGGTATAAAAGAAACGAAAGAAAAGTGTCCAAAACTAAATTCTCCAAAAGATGTAAAGATTCAAGAATTGAGTCTATTAGAGTCAAGAGCGAAGTAAATGTGTAAAATATTAATCAAAATTTTAATTGTATTTATATGAACTCAAATCTGGGGAAACTTGACAAATTGTAAAAAGAGTAAAAATGTGGCAAATTCCACATGATTTTGAAACGGTCAATATGTACATGTTGGGCAATTCGGACCACATTCCAAAACATATGTTGTGATTTTCAAGGCAATTATGGCCCTATAGTTAACATGTTGATATAATGGAAACAAAGATATTGGTCATCATACACAGTGAAATTTAATGGTATTGGCAAATATGTCAATTGATTAAAACATGCCTTTGAATTCCAAGCAATTCCCCAAACATGTGGTTTACTATGGCGAAAATATTACTTATAAATGCCTCAAAAAAATTACGGTGATTTAAAATGCATTTAACTAATAAATCTTAAACTTTGAGTGATTTGACCCCTTGACAGTTTCAATATATTCATCAAAATCAAATTGACCAATATGAACTTTTGGCTACTAAAAAAATCACTAAATATGTATGTTGAGAATATGAACATGTAATAAATTTTAAAAGATAACATTGTTACTTATCGCTTGATAGTTTATGGGTCGCTTCTTTACCCTTTTCAAGCCAAGATGATGGTTTGAAAGGATTAAGTTCCTTTAATGTGTAGACCATATCACCTTCCCCATATGTAGCTAGAAACATTGGATGGAATTATAGATCTTGACCATTGCTACAATGGATATTGTATATAATATTTTTGAATACTATTTGTAATTGATTACTAATCAGTATTCCTTCTATAACCATACTTTTTCAATTCCATGAGACTATTTTCTCAGTTAAAATGGGAGCTCAAACCCCTTCAATGGGACCACATAATTAATACCATCTATAAATCACTAATTAATAAAACATAACGTTGTGGTCCCAATTGAAATGTTTTGGCAGATGTTGGCAGATGTTGCTGAGACCATTCTAAACGTTACTTATTGGAAGGATCCCATGAATTTAAAATTTTGACAGAGTTATAGATGCAGAGAAATTTTACAGACGTAGATACTCAAACAAATTAAAAAATATTAATACAAAGAATTTTTTTTCACTATAATTTTCAATTTTCACGCAAATTATAGCCCCACACTGTTAATATCTCTGAAAATTCCTTTCAATAACTATTCTTCTGGTTTTCAAATAAAACTAATTTCATTTGTAGCCTTTACTAATTTGTAAATGCATTGGACTGCATGAATCAAATAAATTGAAGCAGCAGCCCCAACATGGCACTGCTCCCTAAGGATCCCTTCTATAACCTACTTAGAGGTTAGTCTCAAACCTAAGAGATCTTAATCAGAGTAGCTGTTCTCAAAACATTCAAAATTTCAATATTTCTTATAATTCTAGGAGGCTTGTATTGACTAGCAGTTGCCCCCTTCTGCATTGCAACCTCCATGATTGCATTGAAGCTTCCCTCTCTAACAATGCACAATTCACAAGGGTTCAAATTCTCACTTTTTCTTTCCATCCTTATATATTCATACTCATTCAAATATTCATCAACAAGCAGACAGTATCTTCTGAACAATTTCTCATAATGCTGAGGTTCCTCCAAACTGGGGCCATTTTTCAGCTCCTTCAGCTCCCAAAACAGTTGAATACGCTTTGGAGAAGATAAATAATCTGCATTGCATGCAAAATCCACAATTTCCATTTGTGTTTCATACGAAAAAATCTGCCCAATCTTGTACATTGCATCCATCAGCTGTTTCTCATTCACAATGTCCGCAAAATAACATACTTTACTGATGTATTCAACCTGAGGTGTATGCCCATAAAAACCCCTTATTCTCACAATGTCTCCTAGTCGGTAGCGGTAAAGTCCTGCACAAATTTAAAACAAAGACCTGGTGAAATAATTTTGACACATGATTGATGCAAAGCCCCTCGCTATACCCCCAATCAAATGACAAGCTGTTCAGTAAATGAAACTGACAAACTGTATAATTCTTTTGTATTGTCCTATTTCTAACACAGTATCATATCTTTGGATTTTTTTAATTTATTGGCAATTTATTTTTGGGTTGGTGGCCAGGTTTACTTACAACGAATACTAGTATGTCCTTGATGAGACTTGGTCCTTATTTCTCTTGGTTCTTTCGATTGATTTTGTATTATTTTGGATCTATCTTCTGTTCTTCTGTCTTTGCATTTTATCTTGTGTTGAGACTTGGACTGGGCTAAAACTCTGCAATCTGTGTTTGGGTTTCGGTTCGATTCCATGGAAACACTTCACCAAAACTCCACTACTAAAAAATATATATTATAAAAGAAAAAGTTGTGTTTTCTTTTTTTGAAATTTCGAATTGATTTTCTGAAAATTTCACAAACTCGGCCGAGGCTGACAGTCAAGACTTGCGAGTATAATGAAATTCACAGGTTTCAGCAGATTCGTTTGTCTCAGTGTAAGACTAGCCAAAGTCTGCGGTGGTTGCAGACCCACCGAGCCTGATTCAGACCCACCAAGCCTGATTCAGACTTGGATGCAAGAATCCTTGCCAAGTATATCTCAAAACAGTGATTTTGAGCCATTGATTTTGGATTCTCTTGGTTCTTTTACTGTTTGTGTTTTGGACTATAGTTTAACATCCAAACAATCCAAGAGCCCAAAGCTTAACTCTAATATCAATGTTAGAACTATAGCCCAAAACCAAAAGAACTATGTTTCAAATAATTTGTTTTCCAGTTTCACATTTTATGTACTTTGAATTCTGCATTAGCTTCTATGAGACAAACTCTTACCTGGTTCCACGGAGTTTCCTAACGGGGGGACGTGAGGACGTGGGGACGGGGGACCAAGGAGGTCCTAAGTTGGGGACGGCGGGGGAACGGTGGCAAGGTGGTGGCAGGGCGCTGAAATACATATAGTACTTGAAAAAATAGTTATAAAATGATGTATAAGTATAAGAATTGTACATCTTGGAGACAACTAGGAGTCCCCTAGGCGTCTTGAGGACAGCCCGGCGTCCTCAAAGTCCTAGTGATGTCTTGGAGACGACAACGCTGGTGGTGGGATGGTGGCACTGGTGGTGGGCTGGTGGGGGGTGTCCCCAAACTCCAAGATGGGAAACGCAGTTTTTTTTTTGGGTAGTGGGGGGAGGGGGGCGTGGGGGCACGTCCCTGTGGAACACTAATATTTTTCCTAAAATTTGAAACTCCCTTTCCAAATCAAAAGTAAATCTCTCAATTCTTGACGTGATGTTTATTTCCAATAAAATACAGTTTGATGGCTATGAAATCTTGAAAGGAAGTTTCAACCAAAAATCTGGTTTCACATTTAAAGGAGTTGATAAAAATTGAGAACAGTTCCTTTTGATTTTAAGAGTTATTTAATTCCGTTAATCCCAGTTGATAGCCTTAGTTAAAGAGTTACTGAATTCTTAATCAGAGATTTTATTTTCCAGGTTTCAAGAGATCCTTATTGGAAAATTAGGTGGAATCAATCAAGGAAGAAGGAAACGATTTAGAGTCTAATAGAGTTGCTAATCAAGTTTATTAGTTAAACAATGGAAGTTGGCTGCACCAAATAGATTAACTAAAATAAAGTGTGTGACTAACTAACCTCTATATGTGGTAGCCACCACTTCATACATTTTCCCCACCTCCACATCGCACAAATCCACAGTAGCAATGTCAGTATCCGGGACTCCCTTGTCATTGACGAGAATGAACTCATAGTAAGCCACGGTTGGCACAATGGTAAAGAGTGTCTCCTGAGGTGGACGGATTCTATCTAAGTTGACCCCCACAGCACATTCAGAGGCAAGGAAATCCCCACCCAACAAAGTCACATCACCTGCATAATGTCTAATTTGGGAATAATACTGTGCCATGCTTCCTGTCACAACACAGGACACATATCTGGCATTTGGCCACAATCTCCCAACAATTCCTCTCCACTCACCTTTGGAACACTCTTTCTGAACTCTCTCTGCAATCTCAGGCTCTGGTCCACCTAAAACTTGCTCTTCAACATTTTTTCTCATTGCAAAGTCAGTGACAACCGTTGGGCTTATATATCCATTGTTTATATCCTTACAGAGCTGCTGCCATTGGGACTCCAGGAGTTGAAATGCCTTAAGTAAACCATATGCATAGGGGGCTTTGATGCTGTCGATGGCTTCTGCTAATCTAAGACCACAGAGAAGATGGCAGTACATCTGCTGTTGGACATCTGACCCCAGGAATACTTGTGGAGGGCTGATATACATAGAAATCATGTTCTGTTTTTGTGAGTTGCGCAGACCATAAGCAGTGGCAGCCATAGCCTTAACACCGCCCTTGGTCTCCATAACCTTGCCGGCATACATAAAACTCAGAGATTTAGATCCATGTCGTGGCAGAAATATCCTGAAACACAAAAAAACATTGATCAATAAATTGGAACCAACAGAATTTGAGAAACTGGAATTTTTCATTCCTCTGTAGAGCACGCTGTAAGTTGCTTCAAGTCCTGCAATCCGTAGCGAACCAAATCTTTAGAAAATTGTCAAATTTTATTGCTTGATCAAATTTACTCTTATATAGTGCTGAATTTTTTCTAGCTAGTTGAGTATTGAAAGCCTCTTTGGCTATGAACATTACTTGGACTCTAATGATTCCAATGCCTTTTTGTTGTGCAAATTTCTTAGTGTTTCTCCACATTTTCTCTGACAAAACAGGGGATTTTGCTTAATTCTAACCGACTTTCAGGATTCTAAATTAGATCCATATCCCTAGATAATGCAGCACTGAGCAACACACACCAACCAGCTCACAACGTATATTACAGACAAACAGAAATGTCTGCATGTATGTTGGATGCATTGTACTCTTATAATAATCGGGACGAAATACATTTTAGAGGTTTTTTATGTGATTATTATTTTACAAATTGGAGTATTTTAATTTGAAGTTTGACTCATATGCTAATTCCATGTTCCTTAACCTAAATGCAATATTTGATTTGATAGTTTGCAGCCCCATTTTTGTATATATATATTCTTGTTGTTTGATATGCAGAATGTTAAAAAACCAGCGATGTTTATCAAATTAAGAAATTTTCTCGAATTTTAATTTTAAGATTTAATTGAGTTGGGAGTTCATGTATGTGAGTACCGAAGGAACAAAAGCATCCAAAATAATATAAATTGCATAAGGATAACCTCAGGTGTAACTGTTTATCTTACTTTCTGACAGATGCAGCAGCAATCTGGCGAACAAAATTACTGCCACAACGCGAGAGCTCCGAATCAAAGTGCGGTATTAGCTTTGGCTGTTGAGAAGTCGTCCCTGAGCTGATCACAACCAGAGAAAAACCATATAAGCAATAGAAAAGCTAGAACGAAAATTTGAGGGTAGGGAGATTCAAATTTTGGGAATTAGTGGATTACAACTGGTTGTAATGGCTAAGTTTGCATTTAATTATTTCTTAAACAGGGCACAATATTGCATTCCATTCACTTTACTCTACTTTTATCCTCATAATTGATGACAGTTATGACCCTGCGCCAATTCCAAAATTAATTCACATAGTTTTCTCCAAATGCTATTCTCTTAATTCTGGGGATTCTGTGCGTACCTGAAGAACATGCATAGAAGTCGATCTGTCGACAAAATTGGAGATTTCTCCCCATCTGCAATTCGTTGAATTTCATGTGTGTAATCGGAATAAGTGGTGAGAGGAATACATTGTTTGAAGGACTTGATGTCTGTGCGAGCGTTGAGGCCATGTTTCACCAGATATTCTACTTGTGCGTTGTGTTTGACAATGGCTTCAAGTGTTTCCACCTGCAGACGTGGAGCGCTGTTGCAGTAGTACTCTAACTTGCTCAACAATTCCTCATCCGTAACTTGCGGTGCTTTTATATTCATGGTAACATACATTCGTTAATGGCCGCCAATTCCTTGTTAAAGTTGTGTGAGAAAGGTCAGAGAAAACCATGTACACAAAGGCTAGGCAAAAACCGCGTTAAAAGATTCCGCTGCGCACATGTTTTTGTAATTTCTTCTTGTTTTACCGTTTCAGAGAAAACCATGTACACAAAGGCTAGGCAAAAACCGCGTTAAAAGATTCCGCTGCGCACATGGGTCAATGAGTTTGACTCGAAACTACACGGTTGAATCCTGATAGCAATATCATAATTTGATACGCTGTGGAAAAATACCTCCTACTTATCAATTTCTTCTTGTTTTACCGTTCTCGAACAAATACTTCCATTACAGAACTTTCTATTCAAAGTCCAAAAAACATATTTTTAATTAAGCGAGCATTTTTTTTCCAAATTCTTGGACAAGAACCACCTTCATACGCCACTGTAAAAATTATATATTGGTTATTATTGGGAAAAGTAGGAAAGATCATTAAAGATTAATTTCTTTCTCACAAAGATCTTTTAGATAAGGAAGCGATTTCTTAGAAAAAAGAAAATTATAATAGGATAAATTTGAATCTTGAATTTTTATTGTTTTAATTTTTATTTTATTGGTTTTTTTAAATTTTGGTATGAGAAATCATTTATTTATAATTTTTTTGAACTCACAATCAATAATTTGTTAAATTTAATTATATAATTGTATATTTAACTATAAATTTAACATTCATTGTTTTTTAAAAATTCACTAGACCATTAACTTTTTAAAATTTTGAAGTTTGAAATTTTAAACTTACCTATTATTACTAGAGACCACTTGCTTATAAAAACTCTTGAAGTCTCTCATAATACTACTTAAATATTATCATAAACCATTTCAAATTCAGTTATGACCATCATAAGAACAATAACCAAAGAAACTTATACATCTTTAATCTCAACAAAAGTTAATGGCCTACCTTTCATATAGTATTTAATGTGCCTATAATACACCATTACAAAGTCCCTTCCAAACATTATTACTTTTCCCTCCATTCTTTGTAAAAACTCGTAATCTTCAACAATATGTGAATCTAAATTGTGTTATATTTACTGAGATGACCTATTTTAATCAATTTATAACAATCACCTTTAGAACAATTTTTAAATATTATCATAAATTTTATGATTAAAATATATAATATAGCATAGATGGTTAATTACTTGTTTTCATTAAAATAATCTTTATATATTATATGTTTTATAATTTATTAATTTTTATTAAAAAATATTTGTAAAGGTCAGATTTTTTTAATAAAAAGTAAAAGTTTTTAAAAAGATTCCAAGTTCTTATATAAAGGCTAGATTATATATGAAAAATAAGTCATAGAAACAACCAATAAACACTCAAGAAGAACAATAGCACCAAGGTTGGAAACTGATCTCAAAACAACAAACAAGTGGGTCCAACAAATCATCTTAAATAAGAACAATTTGACAACATCCATAGAATATATTTTTGTTGTTTAAAAATTATTTATAAAAATAGTTTATTACACTTCAAATAGTTTATTATATCATGAGGTATAATTATAGTGACAATAAAACATGAAGTGTAATGAGATTAATTTGTTAACAAAAACTATAAAAGAATCAACATACAAAAATACAAAACAAATAAAATTAATCCAAATTATTGACATAATTATGTAAATAAGTATTCACTTTACTAAATAAAATAGTAAATAATGTTATATGATTAAATATTTGGTTAAGATAAATCTTTATAAGATAGAGTATAAATCTATAAAATATAATATGCTATATTCATTAGTTTTAATTAAATTTTTATCTTATTATAATCAAATATCTATATTGATTTATTCTTTTATTTAACTTTAATAATATTACACATTTATCAAATAATTTTAAATGAAATAATTATGTACTTTACTAAATAAAATACTAGATAATACTCTTAAAATAATTATATGTTTAAATATATAATTAAAAAAAAATCTTTGTATTAAAGAAAGAATATAAATCTAGAATAGATAACGCATACTCTATGTTATATTCATTACAAAATCAAAGATTCATTGTCACATCCTTCATTTTAGGAGAGTGGAGAAATAAATAAAATAAGTTAAAAGGTCATTTAAAAAGGTGGACACCTTGGCACAATATGGACATTCATCATTTTATAAATCAGCTCTATAAGTACGGACGTTCATAAAAAACATGAAGGATAGAGGAAAACTTTGTTAGGAAAGGGAGCGGGAAGGAGCATCCAAATAGGAAGTTTGTGACCCTTTTGGGGTCAATTTCTCTTAAAGGGTACAATTGCAAGGGGAGGCATGTCATTTACATACAAATGTTGTGGCCTTCCTAGATCTCAAAGCAGTATATGGTTGTAGGTTTTAAAAAAGTGGGTCACAACAATAACAAAAGAGGCACCAATCACAACATACATAACAAGGCGTGCATGATCGTGGAGGGGAAAGGTAGAAAAGGAGGAAGATTATATAAATTAAAGGGCATCCAAGGCAATGAAAGTCAAACTTTAGCACCTAAACTAAAAATATCTTCAACAACATTCCTAGAGCTAAGTCTACTCCTTCACAATTACTCTCCTAGAGTAGTATTAAGTTCATAGATATCCACTCATACAACTAAAAAGAAATTAATCTATGCTTGTTATGGTATGTGTAGGTAGTAGTTTACCTATAGTTTTTGTAGTAAGGGGATATTAAGTGACAACTCAAATATAAAAATAGCAATCTCTATTCCCCTATATATGGTAAATTTGTATGTAAAATGTGGAAGCTAAGACAAAGAATATGAATTGTTTGAAAAATTCCTCAAAAAAATGTGGCCTTAAGTAATGCCATGTGGCTAGGGTATGTTCAAATTGGATTGTTGAAAAGGCCTTCAATTTTTTTTAAAACCTACCTCTTATTTGCTTGCACTCAAACTAGAGCTTGAAAATAGAGTAAGGATGACTAAAAAGAGATTTATATCAAATGTTGTGAAAGGAAAGAATCACTTCCTATCACCATCACCTTCACAAAACTTATGTGTAGAATTCACTAAAAGAAAAATTTTACCCAAACTTTCTCTTGAATAAGTTCAAATTATGATAAACTCTCTAAAGCATGAAATTTTTAATTATAATTTGGTGTGGTTGAAAATTATTAATCTAGGATGGTTTATGCTTATATGTGAAAGGTTGAATCATCAATAAATTAAATAGTACATTTTCTTGTTTTAAAATTATGATGCAATTTTGTTAGCAAATGCCAAAATGATGTGAGTTTGGTAAGGTTGTCCATATATGTTAGGCCACAATATACGATGATGCTAAATAAATGAAAAACATTTGGGAATCAAAATCTAGAGGTACCTAATAACTAGAACTATGCTCAAGAAATTGAGCATTAGAATATTTGGTTTGTGAAAGTTGGGATTATGAGAAATTCATAAACCAAAATTCATTATAATCAAGGGTTAGATCATTTGAAGTCTGAATTTTTGAACTTTTGAGTAGACAAAGGTCAAAGATAACATATGATCTTACCTTGAATTCATTATATCCTTATGGTGAGACTTCATGCAAAATAAGGTAGCAAAGGGTTCTACGTCAAATCTCTAATTGTGAGATCACCTTATAATATTAACTAAGAATTAGATACACATTACGAGCCTTGGATTGTGGTTGTATAATAATTTAAGTGACAATAACTTCATTTAGGGGCAATAGAACCAAACTTAACTAACCATATCTTTAATGTTGCAACTTGGTACTTTGGTAATGTGCTTTAGATTGGTGAGGGCTAAAGGTTTTATATGACTACAAGATGTCTATGAACTGCCTAAATATAAGAACCTCAATTTTGAATCTATTATGTGGATTTGAAATAAGGTATTATAGTTGTATTATGATTGTGTAGCAATTGGGAAACAACTACCACTTTAATTTGATGATGTTGATATTGAGTTAAGAGATAAACCATCTACGATCTTACTATCTAGCATCTCTTAATATCTTACCACTAATAATTAAGGACATATTTAATATAAAATGGTAAGTGTGAATACTATCTTGACCATGCTTTAGACTATCATAAGAATATTGGGTTGCACCATTTGGTGATTGAATCAAAGATTGAGAATATCATTTGATAGTGTACATTTTTGTATGATGATATAATGAACATAACATTGTCGATTGTCTTGAGTGTGACTTAAGTACTAGGCATGCTTAAAGCAAGTTTATTTAAGTATTGTTGTAAGCTTTTGATGTCTCAAATATTTTTTTATAGGGCCTTGTTGATTTGTATGATGAGTGATGCTTATTATCACAATCATACTATTATAAGACATCATAGGGAAGCATATTGAGGCTCACATAATTGTTTTTGATAAGATAAGCAACATATATAGGGTGTTGTACCCTTCAAACAGAAAGCCCAAAGGGCCAAAACAAAGCTAGTTCAAAAGAAGAACTAGAAGAACAACAAACATAAATAGTTGATCGACAACTGTAGAACAAAAAACAAGGACTAGACAACCCTAGAACTAGAGGGGATCAATCTAACTCCCTGAACCCAAGGCCGCAAAGAGGTAACAAATTTAGGGAGTCCCTTCTTCCTGAACACAACCAACCAAGAAGACTCATAATCAAAACCACTGAGTGAGGCAAAGGGAGTGGATCCACAACAGCCACCTCGGGCGAGGAGCCACCACGCAGCGAGGGAGCCAACAACAAAGAAGAGGAGACATAAGTGATCAAAGGACCGACAGAGTCGTTCAACAAGAGACGACCAAGTTCCAACTGAACAACGACAACAGATCGAGGCAGCAAAGGTTCCATGGAAGGGATAGCCAGAAGAGGATCCTGGAAAGGCTCTGACTCCAAGGCTCTGAAAGGTTCACAAAATTGTTGCATTATGGATAGGTTTTGTCAATTAACATCTTTTGATCTAATGTGGGGATTTATTTTGTATTAATGATGTTAGGTATAGTTTTTGTGTGTGGATTCCAATCTAAGCATTTATCCTTATAAGACACTATTGTCTAAGGTGTAACATTAGGATGGGAGATATTTTGATACTTAGCCATGTATAAATATGGTTAATAAATGGGGACCATTGTGGTAGACGTAGTTCAAAAACCTTGTTCTTAGTAATGGCCACCTTAGCACACTGATTTGATTCAATTGAATTTTTTTTTATAGTTGTGTTTTGTATCATCTTCATGATCTTCCTTAGTTGAGCTAGTCCCTAGCTTCTTTAGGGAAACTATCTATCAAGGCTAGAATTCCTAAAGGTTCATGTCTTATTGATGCATGTGATCAAAATGGTTTAGTTCAGTAATTATATAGGTTATATTAACATGGGAAAGTCCAAATCCTCATCCTAATACTTGAAATCTTGGGAGAACTACAAATGAGTTTGATCTAGTTTGCAAGCAAGTATGTAGGTAGTCCTCAAGTGAAGGATGCCCCTTTGACCCAAGTCTAAAGGGGATGATTTAGGGAATATCTCTAGGGATTGGGATTGTTTCTAAACTTGATTACCTCAAACTCTTTAGTATGCTTCAACTTGAGGTTGAAATCAACATTAGATGGAGGTGAATTCACCTTCCAATTTATATATCCCTGCTATAAAATCTCTCAATAGAAAGGCAACCCATCTGAGTCATCAAGCTTGACGTTTACTGTGTTTGGATTTTCCAAATTTATTCCAATCCTGGATGAACTTTTAGATTCATTGTCATTATGGTTTGTCTTAATGTGAATGTGTGAGAAAGCTTCTAAACTTGTTTAAACTGAATTAGTTTTGCATGTTGGTCACTAGGGAATTGTGTCTTGGTCATGTAATTGGTATAGATGGTATGGATTAGCCTAAGGCCCCCGTGAGGCCTATTCCTCCAAGAAATAAGGGCATGATAAACTTGGCCCTAACATGGCTATGATTGAAATTAAGGAATCCTAGTAACTTTACTTAATGATGATGTTGAATTAAGCCATTATGATATAAGCATGTGAACAATTCTCATTAGGTATGGATGATCTACTTGCTCTTAATATGCACTTGGATCTATCTTGAGTTTAGAACTAAGTTCCCTATGATGGCCTTTGCTAGCTATGGGTAGTTAATGGTAGTGATTAACAAATATTGTATGGTGTTTTTCCCGTATATATGCTTGATAGATAATTATGTGTCAAGCTTTATAATTTGTGATGCGAAAATGTTATGTACTCAGGAGTATGATATTGTTTAATATTACTACTAGGGCTTTAATTTCTACCAAATAAATAATGTGTTTCAAATAACAATTAAATGTAAGTGAACTTACTTTATTACATTATGAGTTGGTACTTGTTTATGTATGGGTTTGGTTAGAGGACAAATCATGGGGGTTCAATGTGTTACTTATACGTTGGATTTTGACCCAAAGACCTATAGGACCATTGTCTAGTGTGATGGATCCCTTTAAGGTATTGTAACTGGATTTACTAGATCAGGGTGTAATTCCTTCAAATGATAGTTTTAGATCAACATCTAGTAGTTTATAAATGTCACAATGTTAAACTAAGATCAATACTAGAGCTGGCATATTGGCATCACAACTAGGGTTGAAGGGGACTCTATGAGGGAATAGGTAAAGGATAATTGTCCTTACAATGTAGCTTGTCCCACTCTATCTTGAGGTGATCATTGAAATTGTAAAAATTATGGCCCACTTACAGATAAGCTTATTGTTACTTTAGCATGATAAAATTTAGGGAACATGCTCTACCAAAAGAAGTATTCAATTATATCATGAGGTTAACCAAATTTCACTAGTAGCATGTAGGTAATAGATGCCAAGAGCTATTCGATTGTATAGGGTTTAGATAGGCTTTCATTGGTAGCATGTAGGTGATGGATGCCAAGATCTACCTACCTCAAGAATTGAATATTGTCGTTGGTTTATTTGAAGAAATTTGTGTGCCTCCCGTGTGTTTTCTTGAGGTATGTTTCTCAAAGCTTTGAATAATTTAGTTAGGTGATTGGAAGTGTAGGCACTAGTTTTGGGTGAAGGGTAAGACGATAAGACAACATAATTATGTAGCTTATCTAGTTATATGATGACCTAGATGATTTAGGGGCTTGAAAATATTATTATTGACTACTCTTGTGTGTATATTTACACTTGTGTCATTGTCAATGATGACAAGTAGCATGGGATGCTTGTCTTTTCATCACAACTAGCATTGATCTTGGAGAAAGGACGACTCACATCATAGTATGGGATGCATTGACATTCCTCTTTTAGCTTAGATGTACTTAGGATTATGTGTTAGTGAACTAGGTAAATGGGGAAGATGCTTACAACAAGGTTACAACCACTTCCCTTTCTCTAGCTAATCAATACGTGTATGTATGTATTGGTTGGTCCCTATGTGGATCGTGTGGATAAGGTGTTGTTATTTTGACAAGTGAGTTGCGACACCTCTAATTCTTGAAAAGGGATATGTAGGTTGGACCATCTCGAATGAACCCTCGAGGATTACATCCAGGTCTATGGATTTGCCATATTATGTGAGCTTATCTTATTTAATGCAAGATTGTACATTTATGGTGTAGAGCTACCACCCTTGTTACAATTAAGGTTATGAAACTAGCTCCTCTAATTGAAAGAAGTTGCTTGGTTCCTCGAGAGGATGTTGAAGGTGTAATGATTTAAAAAAATGTTAGTGACTAGGGGTTGTTATTACATTGGAATTAGAGTGTGGTTCAAACAATGTACTTATAAATCATACTCGACTCAAGGATAAAGTAGACAATCTTGCACTGCTAGCCTTGAATTTATTAAATGGAATTTAAAGCTCGTGAGAGTGGTTGGCTACCCCAACCAAGAATGCCTCAAAAGATGGAAGACATAGGATGAACCACCCAACAACAACGACAATTCTTCTCTAAAGACATGGCACGCTTGACATGGGATTTTATTTTTGAACAAATCTTGTAACCAAGTCCCCATTTTAAGACATTTTATTGCTTATAAATCTCCAATCTACTAATTTTGAGTTACACCCTATTATTTGAAGTCTGGGTTGTCCATAAATGGGAAGCAATAGTCAAATCCTATGAAAGGTAGATTTCGAAGTTTAAAAGGGAATAACACCTGCACTGCCACTTCACAAGTTGAATCATGTTCTTCGATAGATGTTCATAAACATCAAAAAAAAATTAACTACTTCACTGGTTCAATCGTATCTCTCATTGAGATTCATAAACATTAAGTTTTAACAATTCCATATGAAGATTGAATACTATTTCAAAAAGTATTAGCCAAAAAAAGAGTACAAAACAATCCTTCAAACTCACGAGGCCAATAGCTGCTGTCTGGAACTATGTTTATCCACTTCTGAAGTTGTAACACTCTGAAAAATAAAGTTCATTTTTATTCCTGATTCAATTTACTATTTAATTGTGAATATTTTTTTAAGAAATGCATAGTTAAGAAAGGGATGAAGGATGATAAGAAAGGCAATTAGAAAAAATGTTGCGCAGACACACATAACATTACATGGCATCTCTCATGAGCGAAAAAACCCAGATTTGGGATCAGACGTGAGCTATTTTTGCAGTACTCTTAAACCTACCGGATAGACCAAAATTTTGCATCTTCATGATATGCAAAATGCTAATAGTTATAACTCATTTGAACATAGATCACGTAATTTTTTCCATTCAGCCATTAACGGAAGTTTAAAAACCCAAACAAATTAAAGAATCGCCTTGAATGCCATTGTAGGAGAGTACATGGTTAACCAAGTAAACCTAGTACACAAACAATGTCATTGTAGGGGAGTGCATAGTTAACCAGGTAAACAGAGTACACAAACAACATACCCAGAGAAAATTGATTATTGAGTTTTGGGCTAGTAATCTGAGAATTAAGATTTTTTTTAATATATTGAAGAAGTTTACAAATATGGCTCATGTGAGTAACTGGTTACAAGTGAGACCAATATTAGCTCCTTATGAGCACTATTGAGACAAACACTTGGCTCCTTTTGAGCTTTAACATTAAATAACAATTTAGAGATCCATAGTAGAATCCAACAATGGAATACCAAGAGTCAACTTAAAAATCCAAATTAGAGATTACATCTACACTAGAAGCCGACAATGGAAGACCAAGAGTCACAACTTGAATTCCACATTGCATATCTTTTTGGGGATTTGTACTTGTGCCTCCATAATGAGAAACCAATGTTTCAACTAATTGAGTCCAACCCCTTGGACAGGATTCAGATTTCCCTTGGGAAAATATTTGCAACAATGTCATGAGTTTCATGAGGTGGAGCAGCTTTCACAATGTACAAAATTTCTGGTGCTAAGTATATGACAGTTTAACAAAGCTACTAAGATGTCATTCTTGATACTGATTGTTTTACTGTAAATAATCTTATAAACTTCCAACCACAGAGAGAAAACTTTCTGGGACTTACATGGACTCACTGGGCCTCACAAGTCAAAATCTGAAATATGTCAGACTGTCTAGTCTTGCACAAAGTCTCTGCCGGGTAGCCACCGATCCTCTTCAAAGTCATAACAAAAATGTCGCTGAGTTTAAGACAAAAACTCGTAAGTTTCAGAAACAGACTCCCTCGGATCAATAAAAGAAAGAAAACCCTGGCATTTAAACATTTAAACAATTCATTTTTTGACTCATTTGGCCTTCCAGAGGCGCAAATCGAGCTGACAGGAGTGATTAGAAAGCATTTTTGTAGATTGATTTGAGTTTAATGTGCATTTCTGTTAAAAGAGAACAAAAAAGTTTTGTTGAGTCCCAAGTCCAAGTCAGAATTTTGGGCTGCTGAGTCCATGCTGAGTCAAAGTTTTCCAACTATTCTTCCAACCAAACAATATTATTATCCATTAGGCATCAATTACACATGATGAAAGAAAACAAATTTTTAAGAGTTTGTCGGCCAATTGTTGTAATCAAAAGCATACTTGTGAATGTGATAATTTTAATATCAGCCCCAAATTGGCCCGAATTACTACAATTTTTTTTTTCTTTTATAAGAAGCAACATTCAAATCACAGTAAACAAAACAAGAACTAGATAAGTCAAGGAGCAGCCATGCAATGTAGTACCAAACACATAATCAGCAATATAAGATTTCCATAAAGTCTTGTATATTTATGGGGCCATCTATACAATACAAATCTGCATTATGACATATATATTGATGAAGGATAAATGCCATTTACTAAAAGAAATCATGCCTTCTTGTTTCTCCCGAAGACAAATTGTTTTCTTAGCCTTAGCTTGCCCATGGTTCATACTAGGGTGCAATGTGATCCCAACCAAGTGGATGTAAGTCCCTATCCACCCCATCTTTGTGGCCCGCTGAGAGATGTCAATCAAGCCAACCTACCATGCAGAGGGTAATACCTATTAACCATTCACCCAAGGAGCTTCCTATCACTGCTGTTTTGAGTTACCACTTCCCAAAATAGGGTATGCCAAGGATTTGACTATGGGAGGCTGGTTTACTTACCTATTCTTCTTTAGAACTCTCTTTTCCCTACAATCCATCGAATGGCTAAGCATTAGAATATGACATCCATCTCTTGCATGCTACTGACACTAAGGCCTGACGCCACTAATGGAAACCATCTGGGCCTCTAGAGTAGTGTGGAGCATCCATTGCCTACTTGCTATTGGCACTAAGGCCTACATGCCATTGGCAGAAATATGCTATCTATGGGGTACAAGTAAACATTCTTCAAGCAGAGCAAGCTTCCTAACTGCAATCAAGCTGCAGCATCGATAAGCTCATCTTATGTTGGTCATAGGATTTATCAATTGGTGATCACCTCAAAAAGAGAGGAACAATCTACATCTTAGAGGATATACAACCCTCTACCTATGCCCTTGTAGAGTCCTTCTACCATCTTGTGTTGCCTTAGAAGTTAGCTCCTATACCAGACTTAGCTCTATACTGGAAAAAAAGACTCCCAATTCAAATTAAGAAATTTCCAGGTCTGGCACCAACTAAGGCTGTCCTACACATTTCTAGCATTGATATGATGTGAAGGGCACGATACTCTATTCATCCCAAAGGTCCTTTTTGGCTACTAGTCAATTGGTAGAGAGTATCCAACACATCCAATGAAGGGTGGGTAGAAGTAACAACTAGGGAATATGGGAGTTTGCAGCTCACTACTCTAGGCATGATAATGTAAAACATAATTTTATGAAGTTTATTATAGTATACTGTTTAGCAGCGAGAATTTTACAATGGCCTTAGGAGAGGAAGCCTACTTGTTGCAATGAACTTGTTTAAGCTATAGAGTTAGTTATTCTCCTTTCGTACCATCCCTATTCAATTAGACCCTCATTATCCAACTCTAGCATGGAACACTTCCCCACACTCACTCCTATACATTTATTCATCAGTTTTAACCATGTATTTATAAACATTATTTTTCTATCAGCAAATAATTGCACAACAAATTAAAACAACATCTGTGTACTATGAGATTGAAGCTAAATTTTTCCTTAATTCACCAGTATGTTAGTCTTTCTTGGGAGTGGTATAGGAATGCAATGGAGCTAAATTTCTTGGATAAAATATCATGAATCTAGGCCCTCCTATCACTGCCATTCTACTAAATGCATTTGCAGTTAGTAAAATTGCAAAAGCAAGGTCAATGAGTTGAGTGAAAAGGATAAATTATCTAGTTGTACTTTTATATTAGTTAGAGGATGTCGGATGAATTTATCATATGCTTTGGAGACTCCGGTCTTGGATGTTTATAACTACTTCATGGAGTGCTATAGTCCAACGAATGGAGTTTGGGATAATCATGTATTTCATATTTGATGATTTAAAACTGATGGAGAAGAGGTGTTTCTTAACAAGGTATCAACTTCACAAAGGGCCAAGGCATTTATAAATGATCATTTAGTTAAAGTTTTTGAGTGGAATCAAGGGCAAAAAAAGTCTACATGCGTGTAGTTTTTGTTGCTCAATTAGCATTTTAAACGCCTAACCTAGGTCCTAGTAGTTGGAGGGGGTATTAACAGGTCTAGCATGATGTTCAATACCTAAATATGCAATAACATTAAAGAAAACAAGATTAAGGAAGTAGCAGACCTAGAAATAGGGTGTCCAACTGATCTTTGCACCTGAATTGCATGCTAACTTGCCTCTACTCAGTCATCTTTCTCTTTTCTTTGGAAAAACTCATCACAACTCCAAATTGCCTTTAACATACCCCTCCCTTCCATTTTCTCTCTCTATGGAACCATAAAATCCTCTTCACCTTGCACCCCGGGTACCTACAATGAAACCATATTCCTTGCATAATTCCACCAATCAAATATTAGTCCGAGTTAGTTGAAAATGTAATCAATGTATTCAATTTTGACAAATAACATGATAGTAATAACATTCATTAATAATAAACATTAAGGGTTCTTAGAAAGGCCACTTCATACTGCAATTCTTGGGAAGGATCGTGGTATTATTTATCCATTTTGGGTTTAGCTAGTGGTTCGCATTCTATTGGTAGTCTCAAACCCTTCAATCACTTAGCTCTCTACCACCATCTTAGCCAAGGAATTCAACTTATTCTACCTCAAAGAATGGGAGGGGATAGGGTTCAAACTAAGTTGGGCTCTTGTGAGGAATTTCGAAGAGACGCCCCCATCTGGCACATTTGCATTGAGGGTGGGCCTAGCTCCTCTAATGGAAAGCCTCAATGGCCATGATGAGAACCTATTGATCCTGTTTTCTAATGGTTGGTGCAATCGTCATGTAAAATTATGGGGAATCTCCTTTGAGGTAAACAAGGAGATTATTGCTAAAGTGACTGACCTCTCATGCAATGGGCAAAAGCTAAAGAAGTACACTAAAGTTTAGAATGCCGATAGCATGAATCAAATTTTCAAGGTAAACGCACACCTCACAAAATTACATGTGGGTTATGACAGGAACAAGTTGTCAGCACCGTGGGAACAAGTTTGTCTTGTGATTTATGAAATATTTTACTTTTGAGGGTAGTGTTGTGACCTTTTCACACATCGCCCCATTGCAAATGGGGACCCCCTGTTTTTTTTTGCTTTTTTTTTTTTTTGGCCTTGGCGTCGCAACTGCTTATCACTTGTCTTTTTACAATGAAGTCAGTCTTCTGAGAGTCATCTGAGCCAAGTTAATTATCCATGCTTGAATCAGTGCGTAAACGTCATGGAAGTGCTCAGAAGGCCCAAGAAATGAAGATCGCCTGTGCATTCGGCCAATTCTGACACTTCCTATTTTTTAGGGAATTTGCTTTTTTTGCTTTTTCGTTTTTTCATTTTTGGCATTTTTGGACCAAACGGGGTTACCTATTTTTTAGGGATTTTGCTTTTTCTATTTTTAGAAATTTCTATTTTTGGAAAGTCAACCCTGGTCAACTTTCTATTTTTAGATCCAAAAATCAGCCTGAAAATCAAAAAATCACTTGAAAAATCAAAGAGAAAATCGAAAAATCATTGAAAAATCTGGAAAAGCAAGCAAAAAAGCATGGAAAATCAGTCAAAAAGATGAGAAAAATCAGACTTAAAAGCATCAAAATTCTGGAAAAATCATTGAAAATCAGTTAGATCTGACGTCGAAATCACAGAAAATCAGCTCAAAAAGAATGGAATTCATGAGAAATCTGGCTAAGTCTGAGAAGTTTGCCACCATGAAGCTAGTCCTTGAAATGTAGGACGGAAAGAAGGAATGTCAGACACTAAGGAAAGTTCGCCAGTCATAAAGATGGGAATGTCCAAGACTTTGTGAAGTCCGCCCAGCTTCACTTGGAAGATGCCAAGACCTTCCAAAGTCTGCCACACTTTGGCAAGAGGTCTTTGAACTCCACCCAAGCCTTGAGGGGTTAGGAAAACACCCTTGGAAGTCCGCCACACACTTGCCAAAAGGTTGGAAAGTTCGCCTAGGCACATGGGAGGTAAAAAAATTGAAAATTTCACTAAGTATTAGTGCCTAGCAAGGAAAATTTCGAAAATTAGCCTAAGTATAAGAGCCTAAAAAGGTGGAGAATCGAAATTTTGGCTAAGTGTTGTAACATTTCCAAGAGGTAAGGTGTTAAGATAAGTGCTAAAAGGTTTAGAAGTCCGCCATGTTCAAAGAGATGATGTCCAAGACTATAGAAAGTTCGCCTTCACCTTGTCCAAATGCTTGGAAAGTCCACCATGGTCTCTGAAGAGAGAAAATTACAATTTTTGCTAAGTGTTTAGTGCCTAGCCAAGAGAAATCCGAAAATTTGCCTAAGTATAGAGGCCTAAAAGGAAGGAAAATTGAATTTTGGCTAAGTATTTTGACATTTTCAAGAGGAGAAATGCGAATTTTGGGCTAAGTATGAAAGGCGAGCCTAGTAGAAAATCCGCCATACCTTGATGGAAGATGGCAAAGCTTAGTGGAAAGTCCGACCTTTCTCTTGGCAAGAAATCTCTAAGTCTGCCTTACCTTGGGAAGATAAATGTAAAGAAGTTCTCAAAGTCCGCCATGCACTTGTCCTAGGCTTGATGAGTCCGCCCAGCCAAGGAAACTCAAAGAATTGGCTAAGTAAAAATTCAAAAATTTGGAAAGGCACCAATGAAGTCCGACCTTGCTCAATGGGTGGACGGCACAAGAAAGTCTGACTTTTCCCAAGCACATCATGTCCAAACCTTTACAAAGTCCGACTTTGTTTGGAGAAGGTATGTCCGAACATCCATAAGATCTGCCAAGTACAATGGCAAACATGATGCAAAGTCCGACCTAGACCAAGAAAAGAAATGTCAAAGTGTTGAGAAAGTTCGCCCCAATTTAAGAGAAAAGATGGTAAGCACTAGAGAAAGTTCGACTTATCCCTAGAGATGTTTGTCCAAAGTGGCTTGAAGTCCGACTTAGGCTGAGAGAGAAAACGTCCAAGCTCATGTGAAGTCCGCCCAAGGAGAGGATGAGAAAATTGGCTAAGTGTTGATACCTTGGGGAGAAGAATTCACTAAGTGTTGGACAGAAAACATGAAGGATGATGAGGAAAATAAAGAGGAAGTGAATAAAATCCTTGTCCAAGGATGGAATTTGTCCTACATAGCACAAGCCAAATTCAAAATTGAAGAAAAATCCACAAGCAAAGTTCATCCAAAACCTTGGCTAAATGTTGAATAGTCCATGTGAAGGTGGTACAAAATGAACTTGAATAGCCAAAATTTGGCTAAGTATGGGAAATACTTCACAGAGAAAATTCCAATTTCCTCTATCATGGCGAAAGCACAGGGGCATTCTTCTCCAAATTCAAGACACTTGAATGGATATCCAGACATCTTGGAAGGATTTCATCTACAATCCTAGACTTGTTGAAGCAATCAGGGCAACTTCTTGAGGGATTTCATCTCCTGAAGAATTAAAAACAAACTTCCAATCAGAATCAGATGGTGACAAGAAGAGTGTTCCAAACAGATCTCCATACTTAGACAATTTCTCGGCACAAATTGGAGAATTCAAAGAGGAAATCCAAAGGAATAACATCAACCCAGTTCAAGCAGGAGGAAGTTCAAAGCAACCAACTTCAAGTCCAGACACTTGCTCCAAGGGGAGACTTCTAGACCTCAAAGATTCCAGTACAGGTAAGAAGAAGAAATCAAAGTCTCAAAAGGAATCCAAGATCAAAGCTAGGAAGGAACAAGCATAACGGACAGAGTCATCGGCAGGGAAAATATTCTAAGGCAAGCACGTGGAAGAAAAACGAAGCAACCAAGGAAGACATCCAGCACGCTGAGGTGGCGCCTCGTCATCTTCCAACCAATCAAATTGTTCCAAATCAACATGCATCAACATTCTATTTTATTGTTGATTTATATTTAGCAAAAGGGACAAGTGTCCTCAAATGAAATTTTCTCATTGGTTGAAAGTGACAAACCCTAATTAGGGTTTTATTTTGTAATCTTGGTCATTGATTTGAAATCAGTCTTGGCCATTGAATTGTAATTGGGAAGCCTATAAATTGAGCTCGCCCCCTCATTTGTAAGGTGTGGAGACAGAGTATGAGATTGTTGCATTGAGACTATTTCGAATAATAAAAGCTCTTATGCATGATTTGCTTTGAATATCTTTTATTGTCAAATAGTAATCGAGGTTGCATATCTTCTTCCGCCATAGATTAAAGTTAGAATTAGATTAAGTAGAATTTTCTTTGAAAGTTGGTTAAGTGAATGAGAGATTGATCGTATCGATTCAATGGTGAAGTATTGCTCATACTTTCTTCGAATGGATGATTTGCATTTGATGCGTAAAGTTAGCCCTGAGCTTATAATCGTGGAAGCTTAACTTCAGCCTCATTCTAGGTTTGAAAATTATTATCACACCCCTTGAAGATTGCACCCATTTTGCGTATGTTGTCCAGCAGGAGGCGAAACAAAGTGTGGTTTATCCCCTTCACCGAATCCTTACTGTCTCTTGAATTCTTAGGCGTAGAATAGATTCCCCTAAACCCTTATCCCTTTTGCTATTTTTTGAGATCCAAATTGAAGTCCTAATTGAGAAGCCTTTAATGATAAATCCACCTAAGTCCCAAACTGTAGAAACCCTAGTTTCCCCTGTTTTCCGTTTCTGACTGTTTTTACTTGTTTTGGTGTATTTTGAATTTTTTTGTGGTTTTTGGCAATGAATGAGAAATTGCGATTTTTGCAAGAAATTAAAGATAAATTCTATAGAAATCATATAGCTTCAGAAACAATAGTATTTAATGAAAATATTGATTCTTGTTCATTTATTTG
Organism: Sequoia sempervirens; assembly: GCA_007258455.2. NCBI lineage: Eukaryota > Viridiplantae > Streptophyta > Pinopsida > Cupressales > Cupressaceae > Sequoia > Sequoia sempervirens. Next base: position 24,251 of record VDFB02367449.1, read on the forward strand.
CCTTCTGGAATGATTACAAAGAGGATCTACTAACATGCAATCTAAAGAAGAATGAATATTTAATGAAGAACCTGGTAATCGCAGCAAGATGAGGAAACCCTCGATCTGATACAGCAGCAACGAATAACTCTTTCCCCTCTGTCAGATGATCTAGATCAATGCTAAAAGCATAGGCGCACTTGCTAATGGTGATAGATTGAAGAGATGGCAGGCGTTTTTCTTTATCTTGAAGGTACGCCCCTTTTTACTGATGGTACGGCCTGGTACAAACAGTACGGCCTTTGAGACAGCAACCAATAACAATGAAAAGTACGGCTCTTCCTTGTGCCTCCAGATCTTGGACAAATATGCGCCTCAATAGAATAATTCCTCTGTGAATGAATTACTAACTGAATCCCTGATGTTTGAATCAACTGTGATGCTCTGTAATTCCTCCTGGATGAAGAAATCTCTCAGCTGGCAATAGATCAAGTGATATCTCACACCCTCTGAACTGCTTTCAATGGAGATGGCTCGTTCCCCAATGAATTCGAGATTGAAACCCTAAAGCTTCTTGCTCAGACCAAACTTGATCAATTTTCAATAACTCAATATGCATAATAGCTCGATTTTCCAATGCAAACTGCCTTATACTCTCAAAAGTGCGAATTCCTAAAAGATAGGGATTATTAAAGAATTCGACTTTTATTATTTTAATATTTCAATAGTCTCAGCAGTAATTTTTGATTATAAAATATAATCGTCAAATGGCCCCTTTCCTGATGTTGGGCGACCCCTTCACTGAATCACTTAAGTTATAATTAAAATATTATAACTTTATATTATAAACTCCATTTAATTAATATTTAATTAATTCAATTAAATATTAATATCTCTCTCATTATTCATCCGATGCCTGATCCGTCTGAAGCTGACGAACACTGAAGTGATTCTGAACACCAACAATCCATACTGCTAAAAATAGCAGGGGTCCCACGCTGACTGCCAATAACTGCTAAAAATAGCAACTTATGCAAGAAGTGTCCGATCGAGCCCGAACAAAAGCCAACTGATCAAAACTGCCAATCTGAAGTTGAGCCAACTCCAACTAGACCCTCTATACAATCCATCAGCCTACGAGGGTCGCATGATAGGCTAATCCTGTGCTCCGAGAGATGTCAACTAGAAGGGGACATGACACAAACTTGTGAAAAGTTCTTTAACGTAAGTCCCCTTGTTTATTACCAACAAATCACAACACCCATTGAGCTTATCCACACGTCAAGACCTGATAAAAGAAACCTTGGAATCGCCATATGATCTTCTCGCAATCTTAGCATACGCAGTGGTTTTTCAAGAGAGGATAGAGTGTCTCTGGACATTTTAATCTGTGTGTTTGGTGGATGATAAAACATACACCAACAGGTAGGTTTAAATGTTTCTACTACTACCACATACCTCTGCTAAACCATTTCAGGCACCACTTGCTTATCAACTTTCCTTTTTTCCTCTTTTCGTCTCTTGAACTTTCTGTTTAAGGAGCGTATCAAGCTCTCTACTAAAAACCTTGTGAAACCTCCCATCCCCCTGCATTAGGGGGTTATTCTGAGACTTTACCACTTTCATCTTGCGTTCTGCCCCTCGAAACCTATTCGTGAGACTCTTGTGGAAGAGGAACCTGAGATTAATCCCCCACTTAAACCCCCCCCAATGCTACTAAACCTGGTTCCAAGCACAAGCTTAATCTTGTTGCTAACCAACCCATTCCAGATGCCAACCCTAAACCTTTGGGCAAAAAGAAGAGCAAAAATAATCATGTGCAAAATCAGAAATCTACGGCAGTGGGGTTGTGTGAATTAAAGAACACTTCTGTTGAAAAGCCTGGCAAACAAGTGATATGAAGAACAAAAAATCTATCACCTTCTATGCGGAAGAAGCTAACTCGGAGGACGAGGACGATGAGGTTAATACCATAGTTGGCACACT
>VDFB02367450.1:0-17326 GCA_007258455.2 Sequoia sempervirens
AAACAAATACATAACAAAACCAAAACATATCAAAATTATATTCATTGGATAGCCTATTCACAGAGGGCTATAATCATTTAAAATAATTTAAATGAATTCATTTGATCCCCCAAAAGCTAAATCAAAAGTGATTTTTTATCATCATTTTGATAGGTGTAAAGGAGACACATTTATAGGTATGGTTTAAAACTAGCGAGGTTCTATCCAAGGTGGTTTGATATAAGGTGATTTGATCAAACCCTCTTCAATTGGAATCCTTAAAATGGAACTTTTTAAGGCTTAGATCATTATATTTTCTAAAAAATATGTGATTTCAGCTAAAATCCGTTCCTCTCAGGAATTGTAAACCACTATTGTGACAGCACCCTTATTAGAACTATAACTCTTGATATGGTTGAGATGGGATCACACCTAGTAAAAATTAGTCTCAACTAGCCCTTGTTTGTTTCTTATTTTTCTACTTTCAAAAAGATCACTTGGACTTCACTAGCTTATGATGCTTTGGTTCATGGTTTACCTAGCAAATATCAGACTTTGTTATCCTATAAATCATGAATGCCTTATGTATGGATCCTAGTAAGAATTATATAGAGCTTAATAGCCTGTGATTGTCATACCCTCCTTTGCATGTGTATATTGTCTTTGCACCTTGTTTGTGGCACATTATGTTTGAATCTTGTTTTATACCTTTCTTTATTTTTGCATTGTGTTTCATGCTTTTATTGTGTATGTTTTTCATGCTTAATTACATTTCATACATGCATGTTTCTTTTATCCTTAAGGTGTCTTTCCATATGATCTTGAATCTATTGGATATCTCTTCCCCTAGATTCAATATCATCCTATCTCCTCAATATTTGGATAATTGAACCCCTCTTGAGCTATCCTTACTTTAGTTTGAGTTTGATCTTAAGTTCATACACTCACTAAAGTGGGCACTAAATGTAGCATAAAAAAATGTCACCCCTGACAATTTCACACTAGGTTTAGGTCCCCCTATGTGCTTGGACCTATTATACATTAATTTCCCACTTTAATAAATATTATTAGAAAATAAAACATGGAAAATAAAATTATTCATTTAATATTTTACCTCTGACACTTTTAATCTCCAAGAAAGTTAGATCTAGTCTAGGGTGTATTATTCCCAATACCAACTAATTTGGCTCTAAATTTCAATATGTTAGTGTTAGAAATTTATTATTTTAACTTCCAATTTCAAATGTTAGCTATTGATATTTGATTTTTGGGAAATAAGAACCAAGCCCAAAGCATATTCTAGTCTAAACACCTTTCTATCATGACTTCTAATATTGATGTAGAGAAATATTGATCCAAGTAATTTATTCATTAGGTCTACGATCTCTTTTTGCACATAACAATAGGCTCTTCCTATTTACAAGTTTCTGCCTTAATCTACTCCTAATTTTCTAAAGGAATATGATGTGTTGTCTAAATAGTTTTTATTTGTAGGAAGATTGGATACTCATAAATTGATTTTGGTAAATTGGCAAAAACAATTCCTACCCAAAGAGAATGGTGGCCTAGGCCTAAATACTTTTGAACTAAACAATCAAGCCCTCTTTGTTAAATCATTTTGATGATTGTACAAAAAGCTCCAGATACCTTGGACAAGAATTCTTAATTAAAAATATTAGGGTTCATTTGGGGAGAATTAGATCCCTCAAAAGGATCTAGTTGGGAAGAGGGCTATGATTTGGAGTATGATAAAAGATAACTTGTCTTATTAAAGAGGGTATTTTATGGATGATTAATAAGGGTGAATATGCTTTATTATGTTCTAAATATTAGGACAAATTTCCTCCCATTATTTCTTCTTTTGCACATCTTGAATTCATAAGTGAGTTTTTCCTTGAGGCTAGTTAGTCAAGAGTAGAAAAATTCAAGTGTTTTTCCACTACCAAAAGGTCTGTGATATATGGGATGAGGGGCCTAGCTTGATTGGCTAAAAGAATCCTAATCTAAGAAAGAGGGCACAAGGTCTAGTTTCCCCCCATCCCCATGGTATTAGAGGTCATGTCATTCTAGTGCCACTAGTTATGTGAATTATTTTTACCAAGCATACTACAGTTTATAGGGGGCTACTCAATTCCCATAGTCTAATTTTTTTTTTTGTGATCTATCAATGGTGAGAGACCCAAAGCTAGCCCAAAGGTGGATCTACTAAATACTGAAACATGCTTGCCTCTATTCTTTCTATTTATACTTATTTTTCTTTGAAGGAGCCAAGAGCCTAAATTTTTTTATTTGGGTTATAAAAATAAAGGTATTTATTTATTTGAATTAGATATCAGCTGTTACAATTACAAAAAGTTGGGAACCATGTTTGTCCCTTGTGGAAGAGTATTTAGAATAAATTTAGCTAAACTAAATGTAATATGTTCATATGACTTATATTCCAAAACAAATTTTTGACATGGGAGAATGTAAGAAAAAAAGGATTTCAAGGGCCATCTATGTCTATTATTTGTACTAAATATGAAGAATAAACTAATCATATTTTTTCTAGGGCCCCTTCTCCACTATGATTTGGAGCTTGTCGTGGAATATTTTGAAGATATTAGGAATGCTTGCTTCTTCACTATCAAAGTTATGAAATAATATGGGTCACCCTCCAATTTATTCTATCCAGGATGTGACTACATAGGATATAAGAACTTCCTTTATTTTACAGAAATTTGGTTAGAGTGAAACCATCATACTTTTTAAGGGGCCATAATCATGTTTTTAAAGTATAGAATAAATTAGAAGTATGATCAAAGAGGCTATTGAATGCCAATTCATTATTAAGGAACCTTTGTCCCTTTTGGATAGCTGGATGGTTAACTTTTTGGAGCTTATTCCACTTTTTTTACTCTTAGTAGGCCATGTCATGGTGGATCTCAATCTCAAAAGTTGGATAGGTCTAAGAAATGGCTTCCTTCCCCTCATAGTTGGCTAAATATTAATAGTGATGGCTCAACTCATGAAAATACTAGTCTTGTTAAGATTGGAGGAATTGGTCAAGATTACAAGGGTTATGTCCAATTTTTATTTTCTACACATATGGGTGTGGGATCTAATGATTTTATGGAGGCTTTGGATATCCATAAGGTTATGGAAAAAGAAAGTGCTCTTGAATTGATGATGGTTGTGTGAAAGATGGACTCTATGATTTTGATTTATCTTTTTAATAAATAGAATCTAGAAGATGCCTCTTAGAAACTTTCTCAAGTTGGTAGATAAATTATTTTAGTCTCCTCAAATTTTTAGATGATAAATTTTCTTCTTTCTTGGGAATGGAACAAAGTTGTTGACTATTTAGCTAAATTGGTAGGGAATTCCTAATTAAAATATTATGGATTAGATTGTATTGGAGTCACTTAAGACCTATTAGGTGTTCTATTTTATTTAGGATGACTAGTCAGATTAGTAGTAGGTTGTTGGATAGGAGGAAGTATGGTATAATTGGTTATTTCTTCTCATCCAATTCATATTGTAGGTATCCTAAGTAGATCCCTAGTATTTGGTTTATGTGGTTGGCTACTCCCATTTAAAAATCCACTAGAGATGTATGCAATTAGTTTTCTTGATATGTAATTTTTTTACCCCTTTTTACAATTTTTTTTTTTATCTATGACACTCTTGTAATTTAATGCACGCATTTCATTTAACCTAATCTAAATCATTTTAAAATTTACACAATGAAGAAATATATTATTGTATTATCTAATGAATCTTATAGATTTCATAAGAGCTCAAATATTAGAAAATAGTTATGCTCCAATTTTTTGAAATCCCTATTTTCTTGAAAATTGATGTGTAACTTAATTCATATTATTTCTATTTTTCTCACAAAATCATCTAATCTATTTTGGTTAGAATTGCAATGTTATTAATTCTAAACATAGAAAATGTACGCTATAAGAAATTATTGAAAGGTAATAATTTTTTTTTTCTAAATAGGGTGAATTAAGTATCATTCCTTATTTATTATTAAACATTTATTGTTATTTAAAATATGTTCATGCACAAGAAAACCAAGATCCAAAGTAATCTTCATATGTTACCTATATGTTTTAATTTTAATTCTAATATGATAAATTTATTATTCAACAAACATAATCTTAATCCGAATGACCATGTATAGGAAGTGAAATTAAATATTATGATATTTTGTCCTTTCTGTTTTGCTCAAATAATCTCAATTGGGAAAACAGTTGGAGCTTCTCATGGGATGTATTAAAAAAGATATTATTGGTCATCACTAATTAATTAATTATTATTTTTTTGCATCTACTTAATAATATGATATAAATTGATTAATTAATTTTTGGAAGACATTAAATAAATGTTAGAAGGAAGCAAGATTTGATTCTAATATACAATATTATTAAGGTTATCTATAAGTTAACATTTATTTTAGTGATGAGTCTTTTCAAAATATTATTTTTTTGAAAATTTATGAGTAAATTTATAAAAACTATTATACCAATGAAGTAGAGGTCATGAACACTAACTTCTAGTAACTTCATTCTTTTTAAATTGTAATAAGTAAAATTCATCTAATATAATCACTAATATGTAAGAACTATTTCTACCATATTCCAAGAAATATAAAAAATTCTATTGTCACATATATATATATATTCTTTCTTTATAATGAATTTTACACACATTTAAAGTAATGTTTAGGATTATAATTGTTAGCATTGACATAATGTTTTTTGTGAAAGGGTGGTATTGTTATTGTGTTTAAATAAGTTCAAGATTCTATTAGGTCAACAAACATTTGCAAAATTTAATTGCTATAATCTAAAAATGGCCCCTTGATTGTAATCCCATTGCATAAGTCACATTAATACCAAGATTTAATTATAAGGATTATAATTCCATATATACAAAGTTTGAAGATATTGACAATTAAAAAGATATAGTATACTTTATATTTATTCTTCTATGGAATATAGTAAGAACAACAAATCATCAATCCAAAGTGGACTTCAAAAATTACCTATATTTATTAATATGTCAATTTTAGTATAACAAATTTCTTATACAACAACCATAAGCTTAATTGTAGTAAACATGTCTCCAAAGTTAATTTAGAAATTTCATTGTTTTATCTTTTCAGTATTTTCTCAATCTTGTGTTCCTTATGTTGGCTAAGAAATATGTAACATTTATGCGTCTATAAAATAAAGATCTCTTCAACTCAATCAAAATGATTTTATATAATGTAAGAATTGAGTTTTATTTATAAACCAATTCGAACTTGCCATTTTTGACTTTGGGATGTACTTCACTCATAGCCAGGTGGAATGCGTTTACTCGGGTTTTTCTTTTTTATTTTCCAAATGGTGTTAGAACGCTGCGGTGGCTTAGGGTTTCACACTGGTAGTCAAAAGACAAGAGAATAGATGGATGTTATTCAAAACATCAAACTCAAACATAGTTTTCGACGTTACTGGTCGACAATCAACCTCCACAATTCTAAAGAGATTTTTTGAGATTCAATCCCTAAAAAGGTTTTAAAGCGTTTGCGCGTGATGATTTTGATTTCCATGTGGCGGCTCTCGTTGAAACATTGGAACTTCCTAACTGTCCTGGCTGCTTCGTTTCAGTAAACTACAAAACATCACTATAGATTTAGGGTATCAATCTTTTTCAAGTATTTTTCATTATCGATCTCTTTTTAAATATGTGGAATACTATTTTATAAATTATATAGATATTTATTCAAAAAAAAATAGTATTAATATATATATTTTAATTGGGAGATATTGAATATTGGCTTAAAAGTTATTTCATCTACATTAAAACTATTTTATTTAATACATATGTGGAGACATAAGTTTTGTGTGTCATTATGTTTTTGATATAAAAAGCAGCAAAAACAATATTTGATATTAAAAGCAGCAAAAACAATATATGTGTGTCATTATGTTAAACACACTCACACCGTTACATTCCACTCCCTACTGTTATTGTAGAAAGATTCTCCAATTTAAGTACATAATAAAAATGGTTGTGATTTTTATAAAAAATAAAAATATATATTTTATATTATTTTAGAAAAATGTGATTTTTAATGAATTTGATTTTTATATACTATTTATTTGTGAGAAAATTTATTATATTATGTAAAGAAATAATATCAGAAAGGCATCACACACCAAAATTTGTGTAGAGAATTTTTTAACAAATATTTCAAATTAAAATTAATTATGATATAATATTAAGAATGATTTTGTTAAGTGTTATGGTACCTCACTACTTAATAAATTAATAAATGTGGATGTATAGGTTCTCCATCGTGCTTTCAATAGTCTCTAAGAATTTGTGATTTTCTATGATTGAAACTAGTTGCTGCTTGTCTTACAACCTATTTTCCCCTTCATTGTTGTTTTCTACGGCCTGGGTTTTCTGGCCTATGTGTATTCTGCATAAAGAGTATGGTGCGGCTTGGATTGTATATGTTCAGTTTTGGGTTTCTTCCCATACCATTTGCTTTCCATATTTTCGTGCTTTGGGTCAGTTTACCTTAACTCCATCTCTTGTATGGAGGTGGCTTGGGTGCAAGGAAGATCTTTGTTCTGTTGGATTCTTAGTTTGAAGGTGTTTCACTTGTGTGGCTCTCTTCAATTCCTTTTCATTACGGTTTGTGGGCTGTAGGGGTTCATATCTTCTATTAGGTGGTGTTGTGGATTTTTATTGTGTGCTCCTTTAGCCTTGGTGGCGTTATTGGAGTGTTATTAAGTTTGGTTATTATCTATGCGGTGCCCCTAGTCCTTCTTTATGCTTCTTTCTTTTTTTTGGGAATCTTGTGAGTTTATTTGGGTTTTATTTTTATGGAATTGCAGGTTTTCTTGCATTCTTCAATGTGTTGTTGGGGACGAATTTTGTGGCCTCCATCTGCGATTATAGTACAAGCTCTATGTCCTTTGGACTACCTCTTGATTACCAAGTTCTGTTAAAGGGTTTCCATGTGTTCTAGATTTTGTGTTGGATCTTTTGTGGGTTTTCATTGAAGAAGATGTTGGCTCTAGTGATCTAGAGTTTGTTTACTCTTTTTGAGGGTTGTGTTGATCTTCATCTTTGTGATGGTGTTGGAACCCTATGCTAGGGTTTTTTCTTCCCACGGTTTGGCTTCTTAAAAAGAGCCTCTACTACTCTCTCTCTGGCTCTCTTTCTAGCTTCTCCTTTGAGGTGGCGACCTCTCCTATTGAGGTGGAGATTATTTTGGGGAGATATCAGGGTTTTTCTTCTTCTCTTGTTTCGTGCTCTAGTCAAAAGCGTGGTTTTTTGTTATTCTTTCCAAGCTCAATACTAGTGAGTCTCTTCCTTCTTTGTTTCCTTTTTGTTGTCTCATTTTTTGTGAGTCGCCTCTCTTCTACCTAAATGGCTTCTTGGTAACAATTGCATGCCCTTCCCACTTTAACTTAATCAAAACATTAAAAACAACATGAAATATTACCAAAATACTACATTATGATTTAATTTTCTCATTGATGGATTGGTATATGAATGGTCCTTTCTTGAAGATCACCAATTTGATAGCATATACTTATCATGAGTGGAAATGTATTTATTGAGATGCAAGGGTGTCTAAATTTATAATTTTTTTAGAATGGGGAATTGGATGGATAAGATTTTATTGTGAGATCAAGGGTGGAGAATGGTTGAGATGAATTTTGTAGGATCTAGGAGAAGTTGGAGGGTGGATATAAAGATAGTTAGAATGTGAAGGAATAGGAAATTAAATTACCAAATTTGGCAAGTAGTTGTGAGAAAAAGGAAAATTAGGGACATTTGCACCTAATAAGGTTATAACTTTTGGATATGTTGAGAGACTAAGGGGACCATAAGGACAAGTGTTATTAGGTGCACAATATTCTCTAAATATGTTGAGAGAATAATGGGAGCACAAGGAAAAGTGTTACTAGGTCCCCATTATTCTTGGAATGTGGTGAGGAAATATAGGGTTTCTTAAATAATAATATTATTTAATTATTTTAATCACATGGGTGAGTTGGATAATAGGTGGAAATATGTAACTAGTTATTTATTTATTTATGAGGAGGTCTAAAAGGAGATAAATTAGATAATAGGATTATTTAATTTAAGTGATTAAAATTAGGTGAAAAGGACATATCCTAGGTTAATAAAGACTAGGTGGTAGGATGTATGCCTAGGTGATAAAATTGATTGATTAGGGATTAGGTGATAGGTTTAGTGATGATGAATAAACCTAGGTAATATTTTAGGTGTTTATATATTTCCTTTCTTTGATATAATTCAACTAAATGGTTTTGTGTCAAAGAAGAATACAAGATAGGACGGTATGGAAATAATCTCGAATTTTAAGTTTCTCTAGTCTCTTAAGGATGATGATAAAAGTGACGCCCCCTCAAGAGAAGTGTTGTTTGAAATGGGACCTAATAGGTATCTTGAAAATATAAATGGTGATAAAAACATATGTCGTAAAGGATAAAATATGGCTTGAGAGATTATTTTGGGATGATGTACATTCTATGAAGATACAATTAACTAATTTATTAAGGATTTTGCATTTTGGATTAATGCCCCTAGGATGATTAGATTGGATTCATTATTGTACATGTTATACAATGACATATCACAAGTATTTAATGCAACTAAAAAATACATGATTTAGTTTATGGATAAATTATAAGGTAAAGGATGTAATAGATGATGAATATATGTTATCTTAGTAAATTCACATATAAGGATAAACATTTATTTACTATAGCACTTAAGTGTTATACAACATGATATAAATGATCATGATGATGATGCGCCATGTGCTTATGAACTTACACACAAAGAAGTTGAAAATATAATAGTGATATAGTAGACACATTACTATTAGTGCATCATCATATGAAGGATAAAGGTGATCATGAAAATGTGAAAAATGAGCACTAAGACTATAAGGAACAAACAAGTACAACAACCCATAAAAAGAAAACAATTAAAAATATGCAAAATACACAAATTTATATCCAATGGCATGTTTAAACCAAGGGAATGGGGGGTGGATGGATGTAGTTCAATGGGTTAAATGGATCCAAGAATTAATGATGAGGATTAGATTATATTTTATCGAGTTATTCAAGGCAAAAATATTGATTTACTTATTGATGAGGATCTCATTATTCATGTGGGAAGGATGCATCTTAAAATAAGATGCAAGGATTGGGAAAGAAATATCTTGATGTTCATTGTTTAGATTATTAGAGATGAAACATATCATGTATCAAGCTAATGAAAAAGTGCTATGGATGTTTTTGTATGGATGAAAGCTGTTGGATGTCACATTCTTAGATTTAAGGGCTTCAACATGGTTAATAATTTTTGTGAAGGATTCTATTGGCTTAATATGTTTGGGTAACTATTTTTCATTTTATTATCATCTTGATGGTGGAACAAATAGAAAGGGATAAACCAAACCTAGAGACAAGCATAGGGTGGTTTGGATAGAATGGCTGATGGGTTGGATGGGATGGAATGATAAATATATGAATCGATATAATTACATAGGTGGAGATGTTCAAGTAAAACATCACATAATATTAAAATTTGTGATCCAATATATGGGTTATGTAGTACTATGTAGGCAATGAAATTATGGTATATGGTGTGTGGTTAAAAGATGTATATGTCAAGAGTTTTCCAAAATACGCATTGTGTGCACCCAATCATTGTATTTGAAAAGGAAACAACAGGTTTTACAGGGACCTGAAACCACAAAGTTTAAACATACAAAGATAGAGCAAAAAAAGTCCAAGTAAACAGATAGCTGTCCCAAAAAGAAACAACAGCAACAAAGAGACAACAGGGTCTAGAAAAGGACTGCCAAAAAGCCAGAGAAGACCACAACAGCACTACTCCATGATGTTCAACAACTCCTCGGCTTCCTTTTCAACTTCACTCATATCCTGTATTCCCTGCTTCAGGATTTTAACCGTATGTGGAGATGCAGGGGCATTCCTCTTCGTGTTAGCCCAGGTGTGAGTCAAAATCCCTTCAACAACAACTCTGCTACAGCCTCTGTCTGCATCCAAGTCCACGACCAGCGAGCCCTTTTTATTTTTTTCCAACTTTTCCACCATAGCGTTAATGATAATGGCGTTGTGCTTGGCAATTTTATGATTATGCGCCACAATGGCCCTGATATTTTGGCCTATCTTGGACATATTGCTCTCTCCAAGCATAGATCCAATCCACCATCCTACAAATTTCTTTCCATTAAAGGAGGTGTCATGTCCTTCATTCCATTCCATCACCTTCCCAACCATGACTCTGTTACTGGAATCCTAATGCATTATAAAATCCACAAACTTCATACAGGCCCACTTAAAACTTCGGGTGGTATGCTTTCTTACTCATTATGTCCTTAAATTTAAAGTTGTTTGCAGGGTCATTTCCATACTAGGATTTGAGGGGTCTTTTTAGAGAGCATTCTACAAAATCTTCAGAACTACGAAAAGGGGCACTAGAGGCATTTAACATTAACCATAGGTTTTTAGAATGAATTTCAAAGAATTCCAGAGTCTGAAACCAATTTTACGTAAAGCTCAGGTTCTCTAAACCATAAGACAAACACATAGGAAACTAAGTGAAGGCTGGGGATTGAACAAGGCAACCAGGAAGGCCGGGCATGGGACAGGCAATAGAGGATTTAGGGATTAAAGACAGAAGGAGGCGGTACCAAGGGACGTCGACAAAGGGACTAGGGATGGAGTGGTTTAAGTAACAACAAAAGACAAAGAAAAAAGGGCGAGGAGGATCATTTCTCCATATCAACTCGGTAGAATCTCCAACAACAACATTTTTTGGGAACGGTTTTTGATATAAGATGGTCCCTGAAAACAAGAGACTAGAATTGAATAATGAAATCCACCTAGGTTTCTTTTTGACTCATCAGAACATTTAGAGGTAAATAAAATGGCAAGAGATATGAACATGGTAAAAGTTTCAAGGTAGCAGAAGTGGTAACCATACACCTTGGTGAAGTGCCCATCAACCGTGATGTACTCCATAATGACTCTCAAAACTTTCCTCCAGATCGATTTAATGGACTCCACATCAAAGTAGCTATTAGCAACCTTAACCAGCTTATCCTTCTCCTTATCTTTCTTTTGGGAAACCGATAATCAGCTTCATCAGGAAGGGCAGGGGTGTCCGATAAAATTCCACCCTGTTCAGAGCTGTCACCGAAGTAGATCATGGAAGTAGTTTTGTAATTTCAGCTCCTTTCTTAGAGCAACACAATCTCATAATTTTTTCCGGTTTTGGAAAAATAAGTGCTTACCTTCTCATTAGTTCCATGGAGCTTTTTCCAAAAGCAGACCTAAACCTCCCTTTTACCTCCAATTTTCCCCAAGCTTTGTTCTTCCTGCTGCTCATGAAATTTTGCTCGGCTCCAACATCATTTCTTTATCTTGGGAGGCTACCGCTGCATACAGCCCTCAGTTACTCCACAGGTCCGGGTTTTAAGCATATTTTTATAGACACCGGAGAGAAAGCGTGCGAAAATGCTTCGAGAAAGGAGAATGGCCTTAGGTCCATGGATCTAATGGTATCAACGTACCTAAATCTTTATCGGCTGCATCTGGGTAGAGAACCGACCCTACTGCATGCATAGACTCATAATAAATTAGGCTTTTAACCTGAATGGGGTAGTCTGACTCTTCCTCCTGTTTTACCCTCATGATCCCTTCATTGGTAAAACAATCCTGCTGCCATTGGCTATACATGACATAGAGAACTTTCCTTTTATGAGATTTGTATCCTTAGCAATTATTATCTTCAATCCACTTTTTGATGGTCCACGAGGGGGGGACTAGCCCAATAATATAGTCTATTATGTTCTTAGAATCACCCTCCAACCAAAGACATTTCATATTCATATTGAAAGCTAGGTTAACTGCGTGATAAGCCCCAACGACGTCCACAACATGATTAGTTTGGGTGCCAATGTCCACAACAAAAGCCACAATAAAAGCCCCCGCATTGTCCCTTAAAACACACCCATTACTAGCTTTCCCAGGGTTTCCTTTAGCAGCACCATCAAAATTGGCTTTCACCCATCCAAAAGGCAGAAAAGTCCAGCTGGCATTCTCCCTCCCACAATAGGCTGGTGTGGGGACTTTTAAAGCAACTAATTTTGAATTCCACTTTTCGGCTATAGCAATATCAAAGGGAGACCAAGTAGCTTTATCAACCATTTTTCTAGAGATTACAGATAAATTTTCCTTTATAGCCCTAACATTTTTTTCATACAAGTCCCCCTCTGACTTCTCTTTTTCCCTAAACAATATGTTGTTCCTTTCCTTCCAAATACTCCATGAGACAAAAGGTAGAACAAAAGACCAGAGCCTACACATAAAAGGATTTTTTTATGGAGCTTTCCATTGCAAGAAAAAATCTTTGACCGAAGCAGGGGAAACCCAAACCATGTCAAGATTCGCAAGAATTTTTCCCTAAATATGCGACACAAAAGGACAATGAAGAAAAAGATGATTAATAGTCTCAACATCATTCTTGCACATGTAGCATATGTTAGGTAATTGTATTCCTCTCTTGCCGAGATTGTCCAAAGTGAGAATCTTGTTGTATAGCATGATCCAATAGAAAATATTGATTTTAGGAATCAAAAAATTAATCCAAGGTTTAGCCCAGAAGGGCGGGAGCTCCAGCGGACTAGCCAACATAGAAGTAGCAAAATAAACTAAAAAAATGCCAGACGGATTGTCTATCCAAACAACAAGATCATCCACTTGATGTTGAGCCAATCTAAGGGCCCTGAAGGAAAACTGAGTTGGCCAAAGATCTAGACTGATGGTCCTCAAATCAACCCAGTCCCCATTCCTCCAGTAATCTTTGATCAGGACCCCGAATTCCCTTTTACAATCATTCATCTATTTACTGAATTTCTCAGTTCAGATTAGAGGATCCTTGAAAAGCCATCTATCTTCCCAAAATCTAACATTATTTCCTTTTCCAACAAGCCATCCAGTCCCCATCTCCAACAACTTTCTTCCTCTACTCATATCATTCCAGCAGACAGACCCACAAGGTAAAAAAGAAGAAGTAATAACATCATTAAGAGACTCACAGTTGCTAAAGTATTTGGCTTTTAAGGTCTCTTGCCATTCCCCTCTTAAAGTAAGAGATCTCCAAAGCTGTTTAGCAAGAAGGGACAAATTCAGCACTTTAATTTTTCTTAAGCCCAGGCCACCTCTCGATTTAGGTCTGCAAACCAGGTCCCACCCTACAAGTGGTAGTCTTTTCTTATCCTCCACACCAGACCAGAGAAACCTTTTCTGAATTTTTTCAATAGCCTTAGCATATTTAGTAGGAATTTTAAATAAACTGAGAGCATACATAGGTAAATTTTGTAAAGAGGCTTTGAGGAGCTGGGTTTTTCCAGCTTGACTGAGAAGTAATCCTTTCCATCCCGACAACTTCTTATTGAGTTTTTCAACCAAAGAGATCCAAAATGAGTCTAAGGGTTTAAAGCAAAGAGGAAAACCAAGATAGTTTGACGGTAAAGGCTGAATCTGGCAGCCAAGAAATTGAGCAAGTTTAATTTGTCTATGCTCAGGAGTGTTGAAGAAGAAAATTGAACTCTTTGCTCTGTTAACAACCTGCCCATAAGCAGATTCATAAAGAGTTAGGATCCTTTTGAAAGTCTTAGCTTCAGTAATAGTAGATCTTCCCATAAGAATGGTGTCATCAACAAATTGTTGGTGGGAACAGGTTAGAAGAGAAGAGGAAGGTCTTAGACCAACAAGGGATCTCTGATCAATAAGATTTTTAATATTTCTTCCCAAACACTCAGCCAAAATTGTAAACATAATAGGAGAGATAGGATCTCCCTATCTGAGACCTCTAGAAGTATGAAAAAACCTCGAAGGTGATCCATTCACAATGACAGAAGTAGTAATCATCGAAACAAGCTGGTTCATCAGTTGGATGACTCTTCTATTAAAACCAAACTTGACAAGGATTTTAAATAAAAAATTCCAATCTACCCGATCATAGCCTTTAGAAATGTCCAGTTTAAGAATGAACCCTTCAGTCTTTGAGACCATTAGGGAATGTAAATTCTCATGAACAGTGATAACTGAGTCCAGAATATACCTACTTGGCACAAAACCGTTATGTTGTGGAGAAATCATTTGAGGAAGCAAAGAAAGCATTCTTGTGGTTAAAAGCTTTGAAATTATTTTATAGATAGAATTACATAGGTTGATTGGCCGAAAAGCTTCAAACTTCGAAGCCACGGGTTTTTTTGGAATAAGGACCACAAAAGTAGCATTTAGTTCTTTCAAGAGACATCTTGAACCAAAGAATTCCTTGATAGCCTTCTCAACATCCAACTCAACAATTTCCCAAAACTCTTGGAAGAAGAATAAAAGAAACCCATTAGGTCCTGGAGCTTTATTGCCATCAAAAGAGAAAACAACTTTCCTTATTTCAGCCTTGGTAGGAATAGCAGTGATCATAGAATTTTCATTATGACCTATCACCTGGGGAATAGCCTAAGACCATTGTGAGTAGGAAATATGGATGAGAGATGACTAAGTAAACAAGGTAGATCAACATGATGAAACAATATGATAAGATGGATAGGTTTGGTGGAATGGATGAGACAACTTTCCCTCAATTTCAACATTCACATAGCGAATAGACTTACATATGATGCCCATGGATGGATTTTCATCATGGTATTTTCCCAAGGCATCAAAAGAAGTATATTTCACCATTGGATAGATTTATTTCCCTTTACTATTTTTAATTTTCCTTTGATTTTTATTTTTTAGATTTTTCTAGTGTTGTAATTTTTTGAGAATTTTGGATTTTAGGATCACATTGTTGGTTAGTTGGCATAGGGTGTATGCATGCTTCAGTGATGACATGCTAATAGTATCCCATCTAATGGAGTTACTTTCATGGGATTTTTTGTCTAGTATAAAATGCACAATTGTGATGATACTCTTTGATAGTTAGTTTGGCCTTGTCTAAAAATAGGCATCTCGATAGAGTACCATCATAACTCTTGTGGTAAAGTGTAGCTACAAGGATGTGGTGGATTCTAGGCTTTGGTTTAGATTTAGGGTGAAGGTGTGTGGATTTACATGGTGTAGGTGACAATTGCTAGATTTTGGATCTAAGTATTTGATATTTGGATTAAAATGAGGGACATTGGTATTAGGTGGTAAGTTTGGATTTGGATTTTGGATTAGTCTTTTGATTGGTAGAAACATTCATTTTCTAATAGTGAAGTTTTTCTTGATTATTGTGAAGTTGGTGCACACCTATTATATGTAATACATAACTCTGAATATATGGATTGGTTTTGATAAATCACTTTGATTGGATTCATCAATGTAATTTTCTTTAGGATACATATTTATTTGTTCTTTCTTCATGATTTTTTTATATTAAAGATAGTTTGAGAAACTGTGAAGGCACTATTGTGAATACTGAGTCTTATTCCATTCTATACATCATTACATATACTATACATTGATATTTATGTTGATTGGATATGTAATATCATTATATATGTTGGATATATCTATAACATCATGCTAAATGCAAACTGTCATTATTCCTTGGATAAGCATTTCATTATCTTCAAGAAAAAATGACAAAATATTGATAACTATCAAGACTATTAGTGACCATCCACTGCCCTACTAGTATTCTCCTCCTCATTCCTATTGAACATCACTTTGCATGGATTGAACATCACTTTTGGCTTCACCATTCATGGATTGAACATCACTTTGCATCTACCTGGCTTGGAAAGGTCCCTTATGCCTTCCATGTACCTCCACCATCACGTTAAAGTCCCTTTGGAAATATTTAATAACATTTAGAAAAATTTCATGATCTACAACCTCGAGTTGATACACATGGTTGCATTGAACTTTGGCCTTACTAATCCTTACCGAACCATCTCTAATTAGATTTGTGAACTTTCGCAGTGTGATTTCAATGTGTAGCGATGCCTGCAAAGAAACATAAAGAAAAGTGAGTCTCTTAGAAGAATTAGTAAGGGACCTCCTAGCTTCTTTGAACTTTTCATCATTCCTTGCTTTCCAATTGTGCCACATTATTTCTGTAGATAGTAGAATCCATAAAATTTTGCATTCTTTACTCATTTTTTTTATCAAAAATTAATACATCTTTCCAAACATGCTTATCATTTTTATCCAAGATTTTCATAGTCCCACAAAATAATTTCCAGATTTCCTCAACATACAGACAATCAAAGAGAATATGTTTATTGATTCAGTAATTCTACACATATTGCAAATTTCCACATCATCACAATTGGTTTTAAAAGGTATTATTTGGAGGAGGACTAGCCACTTGAAACAAGCCTTGTTTGGCTCAAGACCACTGCACCACACATCAATTAGATTTTTATGCCATATTTTAGAATATAAATCCATATTCTAGCAGCAATTTTAGTGTACAAAGATAGAATTAACACAAGTTAGGCCTTTATAGATGGTTTTTTCTTTGAGTTTTTAAATAGGTCCCCCATCCTTCCAAATTATATCATTGGTCAGTTCAAGGATCCTTCTAATGTCCAATGGGAAGTTGGCATCCTTCCAAGATTTTGCAAGCATGGAGTATGTTCTAAAATTAGGTTGGGAGGTCAAACTCAGTCACTAGTCTAATCCAACTTTTAATTTTCCCTTCATTCGCAATGTTTCTGAAGGTTTTAATGCCTTTTTTATTCCAATTATTTGTAGAGAAGCCCTCTGTTGGAGTTATGGACAAACACTAAGAGGGGGGGGGTGAATCAGTGTCTAAAATTTTTCAACTTCGATCAAGGTTTTAATTATGATTTCCTTTTCTTTCAACAATGGAGTAGAGTAATCACTTTTGAAAGCACAATGATGTGACAACATTAACTCTGTCTATTAGACAACTTATGAAAATATGATTTGAGTGAGATATCTTGAATTTTCCAAAATAGTTATGGTTGACATTTGATTAACAATCAAATCATGATGGCAGTGCAGGTGCAACTCATAAGACTATGCAAATCATGATCAACATTATTGACTCACTTCTTAAACAATTGATTTGAATGCAACTTTAAAGACAAGAAAGGTATTGAGACAATAAACACCTTTAGCAAATTATAACTATTCTTGAGCAATGAACCAAATGAGAACTTTTAAGCTTCCTTTTGAATTAGACTCATTAGCAATGACTTGTGCAAGATATTTGAACCAAATATTTGCAGATATGAAGGAACTATCATTCAAAA